>VZTZ01037547.1:20462-41119 GCA_013400955.1 Drymodes brunneopygia | reverse complement strand
AGTGTTTGAATGACATCATTAGGAAATTTGCTATCAAAGCAGGAGAAATGACTCAGTCTGTCTGGTCATTTCTGGTGGCTTAAAAATCAGAAGGACCAAAAGAGGGAGTAAACCCAACAGCAACAACAATTACAGCAAAGAATCATAGAATGGTTTGTATTGGAAGAGACCTTAAAGATCACCCAGTTCCAACGCCCCTGCCATGGGCAGGAACACCCCACTAGACCAGGTTGCTCAGAGCCCCTTCCACTCTGTCCTGGAACACTTCCAGGGATGGGGCATAAACAACTTCTCTGGACAACCTGTTCCAGTGCCTCACCATCCTCACAGTGAAGAATTTATCCCTAATATCAAATCTAAACCTACCCTCCTTCAGTTTAAAGCCATTCCCCTTTGTCCTATCACTACATGCTCTTGCAAAAGGTCCCTCTTCCTCTTTCTTGTGGGTCTGCTTTAGGTACTGGAAGGCTGCAGTAATGAAGCAAAGGCAGAGCCTCCATAGCCATTGCAGTCTGTGATTGAGACAGACTGTGGCTGTGCTGATGCTGGGGTGGGAGGACAGTCAGACAGACCTTCCCCAGGTTTAAAATGACAGTCCAGTCAGCTGAGCCCCGGGGCCACCTGTGTCCTCCCTGCTGCTCAGATTTATAGAGTGCAACATTTTAATAAAAAACACACACACCTCTCCACTTTGGTGCATTAAGAGATTTCTAGCAAAACACAGTAAAGTTGCTATAAATTTCCCTCCCAGCACCCTCACAAGTAATAATTCAAGCCCCAGCATTTTGCATTTAATGTTTATTTTGATGGCTGCATTCCAGAAAGAAAAGGGAAAAAGAGGCAAAATCTACTCAACCACTCTCCCCATTGCTATTAGCCTGATGTTTTCAATAAAATTGAGTGCAAACGGGGAAACAAACACTTGGAAAAAGAAAGGAGGAAAACAAGCACACTTGGGCAAAATTCCCCTAGACATCTGCCAAGGCCTGGGTTCAAATCCTGGCTTAAATTACAGATGCCCTGCCATGGGTTCTCATTATGTTCTACTACCCTGGCATGTTTGAACAGCACCCCAGGGAGCCATACCTGTGTTAAGCAAGGTTCAGTGGTGGGGATGCTCTGAAGGACTGAGACATATGGAGGCTTAAGGTTGAAATGGCCGAGTCTGGAAGCTAAAGGCTGAGGCTTCTTGGCCAAATAATGCAGGGCAGAATATTAGGAGTGCTGCCAGTCATGTTTGAAGCATGTGGCAGAGCTATTTAAAGCTTTCAGAGCACCTGCTTTTCCGTGAAGCCACCAGTCCTTCACGTGCACCAGCACTAAGCCCACATTTGCCACTGAAAAAGGACAAAACCATGCAGACAGATGGTGATACACCCAGACAAGCCATGGGCATTTGCTTGATGACTCCTGACTCTGCTGAGAGCAGCTTAAACCCTCACGCAGTGGTGAATATTTATGCAGATGCAGTTTAAACTTCCAATGGCTTACCCAGAAGTAGTAAACCTCATTCAGATGTGATTAACAAAAACGTGCTGAGAGCAGCAGCACTATGTAACCAGGTTGCTCACTACTGAGAGATGTGTCCCAGGCCCACAGTGAGACGCGTGTGTGAAGTTTGCATAGGCTAATCATGGGGAACTGCACATCCAGAGCACGGGAAACACATCTTTGTGCATCAGACCAGGAAAAGCCAATGGGTTTAAGGAATTGCCAGATTTAAATGCTGCAAAAGCTTTTGGATTGCCCATTCTCTGAGGCACACTTCACCTTGCATTCCTTGTCCAGTAACTCAGACATGTACTGGTATGGCTTTGTCTCTGCCTTGAGCTGTGTATTAATCCAGTTGTGGCTAGACCTGAATTTTTCAGATTTCCTTCTCTCCTCAGGTCATTCTAGACCCCAAGCAGATTCAGAGACTGACCATACTGTGATGTTTCACTGAACCATCAGTGCCTGTACACACTCCCTTGGAACAAATTCCTTTGGTTCATAAAGGCACAACCAGCTCAACCAGTTGTCCCTTTTCCATGGAGTATCTTTGAATACTTTTATATGGCATTCACTTCTTCCTGCTTTTCAGCAGTGAAATCAGAAAGATTCTCTGCTCTGGGTCAAGGGCACCAAATCCACCAAACAATTCTGCTATGGTGGCACAGAAGTGACTTCAACCCCTTTTTGCAATCAGGCCAACCTCACTCTTGAGTTCACATCCAACACTGGAGGTTCCTACGGACAAAACGACTCTCTATTGATTAGCTTATGATATTAGATTAATTGGCAAGTGGTATATAATAAATTAGATATAATGGTCATGACTTCCATATATGGAGGAATCTGTTATCTCACACTAATTCTTATATTTTGACATGAATGACCAATTTGTAAGTGTTCACAATACCCAGATTCTCCTGAAAGGGACTTCATGCTGTCTGTGACTCTCTGAAATTTCCATGCCATCTGAGTGAACCCCTGCATTGAATTCTGTCATCAAAGGCAAAAAAATCCCAAATCATAAAGAGACAAAATATATTACTCCTTGCTCATGGCATCTGGCAGCGTGCCTCTGTTTTTTTCAGTGGTACGAAATGAGCATCAAGGCTGAGCACACTGGCCAGAGTGAAGGTGTCACTGCCTGTAAAGGTCAATAAAGTTTTTGATCTCCATCTTTGAGCTAATGTGATTATTTCTGTTTGAATTATTCCTAGTCACATGTGTCACGAGCGCATGAGGTGTGCACACGATTGTGAACTCATGCCTGCTTTACTGGAAACAAAAGGCTCATGGCAATGGTGAGCTGCCCACCAGCAAGCACTCTGCTGACAGGAATGGGAGCAACTCTCAGCCCCTTGCCAGTAATTGTCAATAATATGCTTGCTGCCAGAACACGGCTAGAAAATGTCAGATTTTTCCTTACTTCAAGGTGCTTGCTCTATTGGCTTCAGAGTGGTTTCAATGAGGATGACACTAGTTTTGCACCTAGAAGCTGGTCCTTTGCTTTTTTTTCACCCTCCTTTTGAACAGAAATTTAATTAAGCAGCCTACAGCTCTGTGGGGCAAGTTTTAAATATGCTTGCAAAACAGTATTAATCAAATGTGCCTTTGCCATTACCTGGAGAACATCTGCTCAGTGAACAATATTTGTGACTTTTTGATTCCTTTTAAGGAACGCATCGGTCTGTGACCCCACGGGTCTGAAATATGAACCTGCTGTTTCTAGAGGGGTTAAGACACATCATTTTACCTTTCATATTTTCCCATCTTCCTTCCCAGCAGAACTGTCTATAGCAGGCTTAGTGTACTGAATATCCAGGATGGTTTTGCACCTCACAGAAATTGACATGGTTCTGATGGCATCATGGCAATGCACACAAGGCACTTGACTCTTCAGTCTTTGTCTCAAAAAAAAAAAAAGAAGACTATTGATGTTTAAAAAAACAATGCTGTTCAGAAGAAGGGAAGCTTGGGTTTGGGTTAATTGTATTTCAACAGTCAAAACCAGTAAAAGTTCTGGCCAGCCTGGACAAAAGGAGAGAGTTCAGTGGTGTGTCTATCTGACTTCTTTTTTTATACAACACACGGCACTGAAAAATATTGGAAGAGGTAGAGTAGTTCCTCTTCAAGGCCTCAAGCAGCATGAGGGAAATATATTTACTAAAAACCTTAAATTGACCCACTCAACTGATAGCCAGTTCCAAGAAACTCAGCATTTTTTTTTTTTTTACCTTGGTTAATATTATTTTTATAAGGAGAATGGGAATAAAAGTTCGCTCTGGATGACCAGCATGATTTACTTCAACTGCATCAGCACTCTCCCAGGTCATATTTGAGGTTGTTCTTTGGTGATATTTCCAGGAGGGCAATGGAGTTGCACGATGCCATTTAAACAAAACAGAAAGCTGAAATATGATTTTTTTAGGTTCCTTGAGGGACAAGGAGAGATTTGTTTTAAAAACCTTCAGTCACTTTAAATCCATAAATTTATTTTACCTTGGGATAAAGCAGCAAGGATGAGATCACTGAACTGCACAGATGAACAGAGACCTCACAGATACCAAAGAAACATGAATCCAGTTACTTCCATGGCTGAGGATGAAATGGAACTCCAACCATTGCCTCATGTCCAGTTCCTCCTCTTAATTCTGTGTTACCCTGGGTGCAAGCCTGGCGGGTGGAGTCAGTTCCCTGGCTTTGGCAGCTACCCAGGAAACCTGGTGCAAGAAGCAGTGGGGCCAATTTGGTGGCGTCCTCTTGGACACTTGACCCCGACCTCTGTTTCACACCTGCATGTGTCAAGCTGCCAAGCACTGTCTTGGTTTGCTATCAGAAGCTAGATGAGTTTTGCCAAGCTGATCCTTCTGGACTGCCTTCTGAAATCCCTAAATAACTACAGCAGGAAAAGAAAAACAGTGTGGTTATGACTGGGTCTTCAAGGTTATGTCCTTCTTGGAGTGGCAAGTGTGGTCACGGGGAGCTGAATTTACCTGGAGATTAAAATAATCCCCTGGAGGAAAAGCCCTCCAGTAAAGTTTGCTGCAGTGATGTTGCTGTCCAGGTCTGCTAAAGATACACCTCTTGTGTAGTCTCCTCGCAGCAGCAGAGGCCAATTCAACTGATTGAATTGATTGAACTGATATTTCAATCTCCTGACAGATTCCTCTGGTAAGAATACAAAGGACCACATACAGCAGCATGGACTCCCTACAGCTGTGGCTGCTCATGGTATTAAACCTTTAAAAAGATGTCTGAGCTTGAAGAGTGCAAGAACATGCAATAGTTTGGAGAAGTGTTTAAAATATTCATTTATTCAGCCCATCTTTACACAAAGAGTACACCTACACATATGTTCTACTAGTACAGGTATGAGGACTTTAAATTTTGCTTTCCTATCTGCTAAAAAGAGAAATATATGTATTTTTTGGAGCTGTCCAAGAAGAATACATCCAGGTCTGTGAAGGAAGTTGAGTTTTGGGAACTGTCTCCTTCTCTTATTCATATGAAACTCCAGCATTTTAAGCATTTGGGTGGATGTGTTTCCAAAGGGAAATCTCCCTAACCTCTTGAGACTGCATTATGTTGGCTCATACAATCTAGATAGCAACTTGTCCTAATTTCTGTGTGCCTGGGCCCAATCTGGACTGTGCTAACGTCAAGAAAATCTTTGCTGTTCAAGTTCTTGGCAGTAGGATTAGGCTTTCTGTTTGTATTATATCTTTATCTGTGATTTGTATTTTCTGCCAAGACCTTTAACCATTGATGTCAATTGATGATAGGGAAAGTGAGAGCAAAGGGAGAGACAATTTTTTTACTTGAAATACTATACACTGAGCATTTGAGCATCTTAACTAGTTGTGTACAAAACTTACAGTTCTTTATGCAAATGCCTACCTTCCCAGATTACAATAACTTGGCAAAGTTGCTCTGTAATAAATAAGTTCACCTTTGCATAATGGCTCTTAAAGATACTTGTACATCTTACTCACTTAGAGTATTATGCAAAACATTTAAGAGCCAACAACAGGAATATGCCCATGAGTTGTTCTTCAAAAACTGGGTAAAGAAGAGGCTAAAACTAAAGTTAACTTCTTTCCTCTCTCTCTGTTTCTCTCCATCTCTGTCTCTCTCTGCCTCATATGGGCCATAAACCAATATCCTCTATTCTCCAGGAGCAGCAGGAACAGTGGCTAGTAGCACAAACATGCAGATATTAAAATTTGAGCTTATTCAACCATAATTGACCAAAAAGAAAATGAAGTGAAAACAAAAAGCTTAATTACACAGCTAAGAAAAAAATAATGTGTTTTCTGAATACATAAGGGTACACTTCTCTCTCTGAATAGAAACCCTCGGGAGATCTGGGTTTCAAGTGGGGTTAAAAGCTTTATGATTTGTTTAGCCAACACATGTAAACCCAAAGGCTATTTTTGGCCAGGAGCGTATCCTTGGTGCAGGGAGCATTTGCAAACAGACAGGGACACTGTCCCCTCTGTGCTGCCTCCCAGCTGGGATATGAGCATCCTTTGTGTGCCATGCTGGGAGGCAGCTGCTGGAAAGGCAGCTTGGGAAGGGTGGTTGTGGGAGCGCGTGGGGTTTCTGCACCTCATGGGTGAAGAGCAGGGTGGCCAAGGGCTCTGGCAGGGACTGAGGGGACACTGTGTCCCAGCTGGGGCAGCTGAGTTACACCCTGCCCTGCAAGCAGAGAAAGGAAGACCGAATGCCTGAGGGTTGCCTCTGGCGCTCAGTCCTTCCTCCCTCCTGAGCAGGAAAACTCCAGCCAGTTCTAGGCTGGAGCTTTAACACGGGCCAGCTCCCCAAAGCTTTGACAGGCAGATGCTCTTATATAAAAAAAAAAAAAAAATCAAAGGACAAATGCAATTTTTCTCTAATAAAGTAATAGATCTACAGGCACAGGAATTTCTTGTGGGTTTGGATCATTGCTGCAAAATGTTACTGTGAAAGTATCCTTGCTATGTCCCTTCTCCAGCAGGGATGGTTAGACAGAACTGCTCCGAGTGCCCAGGCTGGGCTCTCAGTTACACTGAGGTAAATCTAGGGCAAACCCACAAGACTTTGAGAAAAAACAATGCTAAATCTGGGACTGACAGATGATTCAGGGATCGATAGGCAGAGCAGTCTGCCATTGGTCATGGATTAAAAGTGCAATAGTTTTGGTAAACAGCAAGGACAAAAGTCTTTTGCCAACACACTGTTTCACAGGAGTAGGTCTTGTGAGAGGAGCTGCTTGTCCTTTTCAAACAGGAGTACAGCCTGCTTGGTAAAGTCAACTTACATTAAATCCATCTACTCGTATTTCTTGATGGTACCTGTCTTAATACTGCCAGATTAAAAACTTCTAGTATGTGGAATTAAGATGGAACTTTATAAACGGAAAGAAAATTTGTTCATGTATTTTAATGAAAATACTGCCAGTCTGAACCAGTAGAAATGCATATTTCTGGGGGCAGAGCTTGTATGACATTTGGTAAGGCTGCTATTCAAATGTTGCACCCAGTTCTGCTCTCCTCTGGCTGGACAAGTGCTGGAGAAAGTTGAAAAGATTTTTGGCAAGGCAATCTAATAAATTTCAGAGAAGGAGGCTGTATAGAGCATAATCCAGTCATTTTATTGAGACAAAATGTTGGGAGATCACTGTCTGTGTGCACTTGCAAAGAGAAATATCCACATGCATGGGGCTTTTCCATCCTGCAAGCAAAATTGCTTTTTATGATGCAGTGGCTGGATTCTGGAGTCAAGCAAGTTCATCCTTGGAGCAAGATATCATTTTATGGTCACAAAGTCACCTATCCTGGGCTCTGTCCTGCAGCTTCCCGGCACTTGGGAATTTTAAGCTTGGGCAGCTTTCAGAAAGACACATTTTAACACAACTTGTGGGAAAAACCTATTGCCTGTGTAATACAGGAAGCAAACAGGATGATCACAGCAATCCCCTCTGCTCTGGGAGCCTGGGAATAGAAGAGTGGAGGTGCTTTGCTCTTACAGTGGCGAGTGGTGATATGAAAGCTTCTTGGTCATTTAAGAATTTTGGGGTCTTTATTTTATGGCCAGGGATAATGTCTAAATACACATTATTTTTTTAACACCACCACCCCCTCTTGTGCTTTGTAGAGTCCCAAGCTACAGTTGCAGAGCTGTGGTCAGGATAAAAGCCGAGAGTGCAACCATAAATCAGCCAGAAGCGAGTTCCTTAACCTTTCATATTAACCTCTTGCATTGACTTGAGTTAGGTGCTACGCTCTGCTGCTATAAATCATCCTACAGTGAATTTATGAGCCTCAGCACAATAAAGAAGTTTTTCTTTGCCCCCCCACCCTGGCCCCTGCCCCCTGCTTTTCTCTTAGTGCACTTTAGAAATTATGCAGGAAAGGCCTAATGACTGGGATCTGTGAATATTGCTAACTCTCCTTCCCCACCAAAGGGATCTGACAGGAAGATGTGGGGGTTGGGAGTGGGGGGAGAGAAATTCTTAATTTCATGTATTGGTGACATGACGAGGAAAGCCTGTTCTAAAAAACTCAAGAAACTGCTAGCTGCCCCTTGGAATAGGGAAAAAAAATCCTAGTAATTAAACCCATTTGAGGGTTAAAATAACAATCTATTCACGCAGTTGCAGCCATCACTCTGCTTCCCCCTCTCCTCAAATTATTCAGTGCATAAGGACAGTGGCATGCTTTGCCCCACGGACCCAGAGCACTCTGTTCAGGTCACCCCTGCAGGCTTTCCAGGAGCAGAAACTCTCTGCTCCTCATGTGTAGGAGCCAGCCTGTGGCAGCACAAGGAGAGCCCTTGGGACAGCACTTTCCTCTCTGCACGTCTCCGGCAAGGCTGTGGCACTGAAATGAGAGCCGGCAAATCCCCATGGTTGGCGGGAATGCAAATGTGCCTTTCTGCTCCCAGGCACTTGGGCAGAGACCAGGGCTGGAACTGCTGAGGGTGGGCATGCAGGTGAGATGGCTTTGCAGTTCTTTGGTGCTGTTGGGAGGGAGGAGATATTTTTGCAGAGACATCAAACACCACGGATGCCTTTTGGTGTGAGTGGGGGCCTGCCAAATCCTTCCTTCCTTCCTGCCATTAATCTGTAACGCTCCAGTTTGCTATCTGCTGCCCTCCATCCCAGAGCTGGCTGCATTTCTCTGTTACTCAGAGGTTTGGAAGTATTTTGGGATATTTATACAGTGATAAAGTATGTGACTCACATCTGCATCCTGGTAATCTTTCAGCCTGTCCATCTGCAATTTCCATGGTGCTGGTGACTGCAGCACCTGACCCAAGAGCTGTAAGGAGCTTGGTGTCACTTCTGCTGAGTTTGCTCCTACCTCTAGATCTGATCCTGCAAAGCAATTAATGCTGATGAACTTCACATTGTGTGCATGACCAAGACCTGCTTGGCCTTGCAAACCCAAGCTCTCTGACCCCGTGGCTAAAGACAAGATATTGGGCCCTCTGAAACTTTTGGGGGTTTCTGCACCCTGCTATTTTGGTGGCTGACGTGGCAGCTGCTCTCCTACACAGCAATCCTGTTGGGGCTGGGCGGCTGGAGGCATGGCGTTGCTGTTTCCAAAGCAGCACCTTGGGTCCCACAACACGAGGTGGTGTGGATCAGAGGCACTTCAGTTAACTCCAACAGAACTGCATTGGAGGCAAAGCATGAGCATCAGCATGGCCTGACACCTTTCTGAATTATCCACTTTTCTGTGGAAAGTCAGAAAATGAGTAAAAGATGAGCCTTCTTCTGTCCTACCTGTGGTACATGCAATTTGAGTGGCTCTTTCAAAGATAAAACGGCCACTTCAAGTAAACATAACTGGAGCTCCAGAAAGCCTTTTTCTCTTTTTTTCCCCCAGGGTAGGTGATTTTATTCCATTATCTGCATTTATAATTATAGCTGCACTCCCTAAAATAAGAGTGACTTTGTTGATATTCAGGGAGCCATCTGGGCTCTCCTGGGTGGTGGTGGGAAGCAGTGGCTGCTGTCCCGGAGCTGGGGATAGTTTGGGGGATCAGTGTAGCTCCCCCAAAGGAGAGGCACAATTCTGAAGACTCTGTTTCCCCACTGGCACAGCAGTGCAGCTGTTCCATGGCTAACTGTGCAAGTGAGGCTGTGTTAAGCAGCCAAGCAGACATCCAGCAAGGAAAAAGTTAAAAAGAGCAGGTTTCCTGGTTATGTGCAAGGTGGGAGTGAGGGCCTGTGTGTTTTTATGTTGGTTTGGGTTTTTTTTTCCACATTGTGAGAAGAATACTGAAGAGGGTTTAGCTGAAAGCTTTTCTCGTGTGTTCTGTTTCTCCTTCCCTGGCCACTGCTCTTGTCTCTGTGTCTGTGTGTGAATTTGTGGCTTCTCTCCTACCCCAGATTTCTCCAGAGCAAGCCCAGTGTGAGCCCCCTCATTTCTCCCTGGGCCATGCAGTGTGCCCAAGCTGTGTCTGGGTCCCGCAGCCTAACGGGTTCCTATGCCTGTGTGGGACTTTCCAGGCTGCAGAGAACCCTGTTGAAGCCAGCAGTAGGGGAGGGACTGCAGTTTGTGAGGGTGAGGAAATGCTCCCGTTCCTCCATTATATGGTGGTTCCAGTTTATATTATCCTCCTCAGTGCTCAGAAACATCTCAAAAGCTGTGGTGCACCAAGCGTAATCTTTGGTGCAGCCCTGAGCTTCTCTGCACAGGCACTGTCAGCCTTTCCTGGCTGCACTCCTGAGCCCCACAGGGCTGGGCTGCCTCCCCAGCCCCTGCTTGGGTCCCCACAGAGCCTAGAGTGGGGGGCACATCCTCTGCCCCTGCCCTGGCCATGCGGGAAATGGCACCAGAAAAAAAGGGAAAACAAGAAAAGACCGGACCCCTCCAGTCGGATCATTCGTGGGGATATTTCTAGTTCCCCGTTTGTTTACCTTACAGAAAAGTTAATTGGCTCCTTTTGATCTTACAGTGAAAACCACAAAGGAAATTTTGTTAGAGTAGGAGCAAACTGAAGCCTGTGAGTTCCTCCGATATTCATTAAAGCAATTCTGTTCGAGTCTTAATTTAAAGAAAACATTAAATTTTTTCCCCCTTGCTTATTATTAAGAGCCCACTACGTCCCTAGGCTAAAGCACTCGCTCCACAAATAACCTTCCCGACAGCTGCCAACTTGGTGCAGTTTATAACCTGCCTTTGGAATATATATATATTTGTGCATGTACTTGGTAATACAGAAAGAGCTGTGTTTATAGTGGTATTGTCTTTAAAATTTCCAAATAGGCAAGTGAAGATTATTAGAAAGTTTAACGGGCTAAAGGAAAATCGCTGTAAGTTTAGAGAATGCTACTTTATTCTTTTTAAAATATGAGTCTTCCCAGAGTACTGAAATTAAAACAATTTTTTACTCCAAGTTTGAGGCAATTAAACTGAAGATGTGATGAGAAAATATTTCTTTTTTGAGGTTGATTCAATTAGCAGAGCTATATTAGGAAAGCAAGTAATGCAATCTATTTATGGACAGATGTATCTCTACATAATAATAGGCAATAAAAATAAATTAAAGAGACTCATAAGGCAAAAATAGCTGATGTTTTTCGTCAAGTTTCTTCTAGTAATTTCTTGAGGTCAGTAGGCAGCACATCTCTGCTGCTTGTATTATTTTTTTTCAAACAAAATGATTCCCTCATTCTTTTTATGAAATATCTGTCTATTTTTATGAAGATAGTTGAGGAAAAAACAAGTCACCCAGCAGTTGCCCTCCCACCCCTCACTTCATTTATAACCATTGTACAGCAGCAAAATGAATTTAGTGAAAATATGGCTTGTGACAATCGATGACACAAAGCGAACAAACAAATAAGGTCTGACCTCATGCTCTGAGGAAAAAAACTCCACGTTTTAAGCAGATAAAAATCTGAAGGACAAACTCAGTGGAAACTTTTGTGCTAAACACACAAGCCCTGATGGCAAACCAGCATGGCTTGAAGACAGGGAAATAAAGGAGCGGGTTCCTGTTGGATTTTCTTCTTTTCATTGTAAAACTGAACTGTTCCCGCTGCCCATCCATCTGTGCGCATACAGACATGGGGACAGAGCAAAATGTGTTTGTAGCTCGTTGTCTGGACATGCTGCCCTACAAATGCAAAGTCTTCTGAGAGCAGAAATGCGTCAAAGACAAAAAATAAATTGCCACGTAGGAAAGCTATTGCTGTGTGATTATCAGAGAAGAATAAAGCAGGGAGTAATTCTGGAAAGGGAAGGAATGTGCTGTGTATAATTACAACATCATGGGCAAGATATTTTATTTTCATTTTAAAAGGCTATGTAAGTATTAGGCAAAATGTGACAAGTAAGCACTACTTAAATATGTAACATATTAAAGAGAGTTTTACAGCTTTCTTGTTATGTTTTTCAGTGGTAAATTTTAAATCAACAAATGGCACATATCAGACATTCAAAAATAAATTGCAATATTTGTCCCGCTTGTTTTAACATGCATGTATAAGAAATATGATGCTGTCAAAATATAGTTTTAAATAATTAAAAGAATAAAAGTGGAACTAAGTTTGATTTTTTTTTTTCTGCAGAAACAGACTTTGGAAAACATCCTAGAAGATGTTACAATTCTTACAAAAATTCTTATGCTGTGTTTGGCATTTCTAGTTGCCTTTTCCAAACCATGAATAGTTCTCTTCTTTAGTCAATATAAAGATGCTTGTGAGGTATTATGTCAAGTAAAATAAAGGCAAGGAAATATTTTTGACTGGTAAAATGGGAAGGTATTTTTCAATATTTTTAGTGAAAAAATCATAATAAGAACACATAAATGCTGTCTAACAAGAAACAAAGCCTACTTGAAAAACAGTTGTAGCTCTTAAAATTTATCTTTTCCAAAATATTGTTCTAAAGAGCATAATTTTTCCCATTTTCACCAATGGAGTCAAATTTGTAGAATTACTGAGAAATAACAAATTTTTTTTAACATTAGAAGAAACAAGGAAAATAAAAATTTCTGCAGGTTGGTGACTAGAATAAGATAATCCTTAGAAGGGAGGGAGAGAGGGAATGAGAGTGTTGAAAAGCACAATCAGACAGCAAAATACAAGTGTGTCTCTTGCCAAATCCAGCTCAGCATTAAAGCAAATAAGTTACTCAGCAAAGAAAGAAAAGTTTGGACCCTACCTTTGTCAGCTGAAAAGTAATGGGGAACGTCTTCCAAAACTGGGAATGACCTGCACTGCCTATACAGTACTCCTTACCTTAAAATCTATACATTTCTAACCAAAACAGCTTGGAGCAATTCACATAAAACAGACTCAAATGTTGCCCATTCCTTGTAAAAGATCAGGTTTCTGTCTCAGCTCAGCCTGTGATATCAGACTTGGGCTCTTTTTTTATTTTTTTTTTTAAATATGTATTCTGATGTTTCCAATCCTCCAACACACTTTTTTCATCTTAGTAAAGTTTGCTTTTTGGAAAGGGTGTGTGGGAAGGATTTTCAACTTGTCAGGACTCTCTCTTTTCAGTACAATTAAGCTTTCACTTGATCATTTTGCAGGCCAGAATGATTTGCTCTAGTCACCGGCTCCTTTTATTAATATTGTTTCAGATACATAAAGTTTACTGCAAGCTGTAAATATGTCAGGTTTTGCCACGGGGTTTACTAATAAAGAACTCTTAGAGGGGGATTATTGATGGGAAAGATAATCTTTTCAATAAGGGTTCCTGCTCCTTTTGTTTCCCTGGGTGAGCGCAGTGCAGGGGCGCTCCCCGTGGGGGATGCTCCGATCCCCGTGCTCTTCCCTGCAGGAAGCACAAGGATCCTGGGCAGGGAACTCCTACTCCTTCCTCCCAGCAAAACACGGTTCTGTCTTTCCGTGGGGTTTTAAACGCCCTATTAATTTTTTTAATACCTTTGGTGCTACGGTTTTTTAAATGGGTTTGTGACCATAAGGAATTGATTGATTGTCAAGTGACACTTCCAAGTTATTTCTGTAAGGTGTCACCTTGGGTTAGTGTAGTGGTATTAAACATAATGAATACTTTTGTTTCTTTCAAATATGGCCACACATCTCAGCTAATTAATTATTTTTTTAAACAAACAAACAAAGAGGCATATATGTTTGAATTTCTCTTCTGCCAGCATTTCTCTTTCTTCTTTTGAAACATCCTATTATTAAATATGTATATATTTGGTCAACTCACAGTAAGTGTCCTATCAATCATTCTTAATTCACTTTGGTATTTACTATAATAACAACAAACAATTTTGGGCTCATATGGTGTTAATGTGGCTGTCATATGGCTGCCCAGAAAACTTCTATGCACATTTACTATTAATTAAATACATCATTATGAATTGTGAGAAGAGANAAAGAGAAGAGAAAGAGAAGAGGACACACACATGGAATGCTGTCTGATCACAAGCCTAGTTAGCTTACACTTTACAGGGAAGGAGGGGAAATTAATGGTGATATAAGGCTGTATTGCTTCAGCTGTCACTTCAAATCCAAAGCTTAAATTTTCCTGTCAATTATATAAAATCTACTCAGCACAACCATCTCTAGATTCTGCAAGTCTGTTTGGAGAATTTCTTTATACTCACATAGATAACGTCAGAGACCACAAGATGAGGGCAGCACTGGTTTTTCTTGATGCTCTTCCTCTGGTTTCATGCAGTTGATTAGTTGAGAAGTGGAGGAATTTTAAAGCTCACTGGGAAGGTAGAAACCAATTGTCTTTCCACAAGAAAGAGGAACAGGCTAGAAAATAGGCTGCATTAGTGTGGGAAGGACTCTAGGGCCCTAGATGTATTTAGGGCCCTATGCCTGTTGAGTGAGATGGGCTGGGGAGGCAGTTCTTATTCTCTGCTGGTGGGACGGGAGGGGATGTGAGGGGACAGGGAGATGCAGGGAACCCTGGTGCACCTGTACCTGGTGCTCGGGGGGGTTTAGCTGCAGGCAAGTGGCCATTCATGACCCTCAGGCATCCTCACCAGAGTGGAGGCAGCTGAGTAGCTGGAGCTGCAGGAGGAGTGGGGTAAGCTGCAGCAGCAGATGTGATGGAGCTCACTGAGTGGGATGAATTGGCAGGGGCAGGCATGCAGTGGGGACGGCACAGCTGAGCTTGCCGTGATGGAGAGGAGAGTGGGGGGAGTGAGCTCAGCAGCCAAAAAACCCCAAACCTCAGCTGTCATCAGGATAAAATAATGAATGTCTGAAAACCAGGCTCGGTAAAGCAGGCATGTTCAGGAAAGCCTGTAACCTCATGCTTGCTTTTAAGCCCCACTGGTATCAAATCAGTGTTGTCCTGAGGAATGGTAGATTTAAGCATGTACTTAAGAGTTTCCTGGATTCCTGGCTCAGGGTGGAGGTGGCTGGTCAGAGCAGCTGCAAGCTGCGGGCATGGATTTTCTTCCCATGGCTGTGGCTGCAGAGGAGCAGAGCTGAGCCTGCTCAGAATCAGCTCTGAGTTTTGATATATAATTGCAAGCAATTCTCATCTAGGCTCAGGAAGGCTGAACAGGGGCCTTGTTTACTTTACCCTTCTTATTTTTTCCCCTGAAGGCAAGCAGCCAGGGTTAGGTTTCAGCCTGGTGGTTGCTTGGGCCAATGATGCAAAGGAACAAGGTCTCGTTTTCGCTGTGATGGTCTCTGGGTACTACAGCCTGACTGGTAATGTTAATGAAGTCCCTTAACATAAACACTGCTTTTCTAACACACTCCTTGGGGACATGGAAAAATCCCTCAGCTTCAGCTCAGGAAAAGGCTGGGGCAAACAGAGGCACATAGTGGGTATAACGCACTGGAGAAAAAAGCACTGACTATTTACAACAGGTACAGGCAGTTGTTTAAACATGATCTTTACCTTGCTTTGTGCCATCCTTGCAGGCACCAGTGAATTAAACTGATCCAACATTTTGGCTTCTTTGCATTGTCCTCTTAGCCCTGATGGTGTTGCCCGTTGCTTTGGTGCTCTCCTGGCTCAATGGTCTCACAGAGGTGTCAGGTCAGAAGTGCCTTACACCAGAAAGACATCCTGCTCTTCTAACAGACAGGAATTGTTTGACAAACAGAGATTGTCTGCTGTTGTCTCAGGTAAAGTGGCATGTGCTGTTTTTAGTGGAGAGAACCTGGAAAAATAGTAAATCATAGAGAAAAGGGTCTTATATATGGACTTTTTAATAGGGTTTTTTTTTTTGTTAGCAATGGTATAAAGCATTTTTGAAGTGTAAAATTAATGCAGTTTAACAAAAAAAGAAAAAGAAAGTGAGAGAAAAAAATTAAATAGTTTCCAATCTCTTTGAGTTGGAGGAAGCATTTGGAGCTGGAACAGAACAAAAAACAGGCATTTTTTTCATTGTTCCCTCAAAACTTAAAATTTTAGCTTGATGCAAAACCATCAATTCAAACCTATCCCAAATTTCAGCTTGACATCTGAATTTAAAAAAATCAAACTTTACTAGTGCAGCCTAAGTACTGAGCTAAATGGTCTGCCCTGACTTACTCAGACCTAGAATTCACCTCTCTAAATAAAATTCTTCCTGAAATTTTACCATGTGAAACTTATTTCTCATGCTAGTGAAGAATCGTTCTCCCCTAGTCAAGGATTGGCATCTGTCAGAGCTTCCTGCTTTGACCTCTTTATCTGCACACTGACCACAGTGGGGCAAGACTTAATGTCCTTGTTCCACACATGGAAATGGGGCATCCTGTCACGATGGAAAGCACTAATATTTTCCAACAGAGAAGATGAAGTTTTAAATGTGGAAGGCACATTATTTCCCTGGTCTCGTGCAAATCCGTAAGACCTTGGAGACTTGGGAGAAGCACCTAGGCTGGAGTCTCCAGGGTAAGGTGAGTGTGTTTTAGTGCCTTGCTGACTGCTGTAGTCTGGCAGAATCAGGAACAGTCCAGGTTAAAATAAGGTTTGTTCTTTGAGGATGAAGAGCAGAATAAAAAATGATGGGGACCAGCATGAGTCCCCAGGTCTGAGAATGGTAAAGTCCTTGCTTAACTGCACCCCTGTCTTCAGTGAAGCAGTGATAGGGCTCTGCTTTTCGTGACTGATGCATTTCACTCCTCCAGAGACAGAGTGGGGGAAATCAATCTTTTGGCCAGAATGCACATGAAATTAGTGCATTTTCCGCTTCCCTTGAGAAGGCCCTTGAAGCTGACAGCCACCACCCAAGGAGGCCATGAAATCCTCGAGCTTGCTGCAGCACATTGGCCTTTCCCTTCTGAGTGAGGGATCAGAGGGAGCCTGCTGTGCATCCTCACATGCACGGCAGCCTGCTGGGGCAGAGCTGGCAGGCAGGGTCTGGGGAGGAGGCCATCCCAAAATGGGCCATCCTGAGCTGCACTGAGTGCTGTCTGAGAGGAGCAGAGCTGCCTTGCTGAAACAGGTACTGCCTCTTCCCTGTGCAGAGTACCTGCTCTCCACACCGTGCAGGGAAAACTAAAGACTGGCACTGGCAGGGCGCCTCTTCTGCAGTAGCATTGGATCAATGCAAGGCAGCTAAGCATATGAAATCCACTTAATCATCTTATTTGGAAAAGTTCTTGTTAGATTATTTTATTTTATTTTTTTAGAATTTCAAAAGAAGTACTTTGAAAAGAACATGATTGAGTACCTAAATTAGCCAGCTGAAATTAAACCTCAAAGCTAAGGGAAAAATAACCAGTGTTAGGGTCTTGTTTTATCTTCTGATGTTCCCACAGACTCACCAATATTTTAGGTGGTTCCTGTTAAAGGGACACCAAGGAAATGCATTATCATGATCATCAATAGTGATCCTTTTGTGGCTGAGACATTAGATTTTGGAGGCTTTGGAGCCTGAGATAATTTCTGTATCTGAAGATCTGAGAAATATATCTGGCATATCATTTAGCCCACCTCGAGAAGTACCAATCATTTTTGGATCCAGGACAAGAGGGTGGCAGGACTTCAGGCTGCTCTGAGATGGCAATTCTTACATTCCCATGAAAACATTAAAATATAATATTGTGACATATTTTAGTGAAACTACTCATGTTTTCTTGCAACAGACAAACCAAATAAACACATTCAGACCAACGTGAACATTGCACTTCTAGTACCTTTCGCAATAAAATTATTAATGACCTATTCTTGAAATAATAAACTCAGAAAGATAATTGTTGAAGGAAGATAATGGACAAGGATGCTGTGTATTACTGCAAAGCTCAATGAATCAACAATCAATCACCTTCTGCTCAAATCCCCTCCACTGAAGCAGGAATTGAAGGCATCATGGGAAGCAGATGCAGGGTGGCAGGGCTAGCTCTGCTTCTCCAGGGCTGTCAGCAGAGAGGGCTGTGATGTGCTGCCAGGCTTCAGAAGCCACATCAGCATCTTCCAAGTGTGGTGCTGACCCAGGGCAGTGCTGTCACCTGCAGAAATGATGGCTCTATGCCCCCTGTGCTCAGCATGGGGCACGAGAGCACAGGCACTGGGATGGCAACCCAGGAAGCGCCGGGGACTGAAGGGGCAGGAAGAGCAGCCAGCAGACCATCCCTAGAGGGGATATGTTGGCTGGAAAGAAAGGATGATAAATGCAATAAAGAAGGTGAATGGGAGCAGGAAGGAAGGCTGGGTGATGAGGTACAGAGCAGAAAGGGGAAAAGCTTAATTACAATTTAGGTGCAGTTTGATTTCTGTGCTTTTTGTCCTTATGAATAATTCTTAATAAATTCAAGGGACATTAATTATCCTTCTTGCACCATTCCAAAGATCTGACCTTGAATTTCTCCTGCAATGAAAGTCCTTGAGCTGATACTCAGTGCCTCCCAGAGGAAACAATAAATATCAGAGTGAAGTGGGGTGCCTGCCTTTGACTTTTCCCAGGGTCCTGAGCTGCTTCTACTTGTTTGCCTGTTTTATTTGACTGTAGAAATCCTTGTGCTAGATCTGATGAACTAGCTGGATGAGCAAACTGGGTGGAGGCTGTTGCCTACTGCTTCTTAAGAAACTGGGAAAATATAATTTATGGACAATTTTTGGGCTAATTTTCTAAAGAGATTTCTTTTTTCTCCAGACCTCAGGCAGCTGGAATTTGGCCTGTCTTGAGGCATGCTGTTCCTTATTGTTAATTACCTTAGTGCCATCTGGATATTCTTATTATGAACATTAAATCTCCACTTTAGAAGCGAGTAGATAAAACCAGGCATTGGAATGGGTGGGAAGGATCCCACTGATGTGTCCACCAAATCATACTCACCTGCAGTGAAGACCTAAGAAGAAGTGAAAATAGAAGCCATAACAATTTTTTAAAAGAGTTGATTAATATATCTACAGGGTACTTGAAGTTCAAGCCTTGTACTGTTCCAAATGGAAGGCATTGCTTAATGTTGGCATTTCATAAATTCCCTCCCTTTGAGCTGGAGAGGCCACATCTTTGCTCAGTGGTGGGAGGACACAGATGTATTTTTTACAGCCTTGATTGACTGAAGAAAGCCTCAGAGTCAGATTGTGGCACAGGGGACCACAAGCCAAACACATTGGAACATTTTGTTCTCCAAACACTGCATCGATTTCCATGGTCATGTTTTCTGCCCTGTGGTGGTGCCTGTGACACACTTTGGCACATGGACAACAGCCAGCACTCGGAAACGAGCAACTTTGACTATTCCTCTCCACTCTGACCATGGACATGTCTGACCTTGGTTCAGCTGTGGGTTCTGTACCTGGAGCACTGCCAGCTGTCACCAGCCTGGCTCTGCAGCTCCTGGTCTCATGGAGCTCCTTCCCTGCATGCACCTGGGACATAAACAGAGGTGCTGCTCTACCATGGTGCCCATCAAGATGGGTACTGAGAGGCAGCCTTGGGCAGCAGAGCACAAGTCAGCTGAGGATGAGTAAAGTAGTTCTGAAACTGCCCAGTTTGGTAAATGGAAGCTCTTTGCAGTGACTTGGGATGACCTATCCCTCTGTATGTCTTTAGGGAAGATGCCAGGGAAAAAGGTAGAAGCTGATGGTATTTGAAACATTAATGCTTTTTTTCCACACTTTTGGGCCACACTCCCATGCTGACATCTCTGCAGACCATAGCCTAGCATCTTTGAGCAGACCTTCTGTCATCTACTGGGTTTTCAGCTGTTTGAGCTTCCTTAAGATGTGAGTGATTGTTTTTCAGATAAGACACATAATGTAGGATGGGTGTTTTATTACTGTGTTATTTTCCCTCTGATCATTTCATTAAAAAGCTTATACAGCTTCATCACAAGCTTTAGGTCATGGGTTAAAAACAGGAGAAAAATATGCCCTGGCTTGTGGAAGATAACTTGTTTACAGGGGTAAGGGGAAAGGCAGGTGCAACATGGGGAGGCAGCAACAAAATAAAGGGGAACAGCTGGAAGTGCTGCAGTGCTGGCTTGTAGACTTTGTTCAGAAACAACATTGCTGGTTTTGTAAGAGCTTTTATACCTTTAAAGATGCTTTGTTTCCATTTTGCTTTTAGAAGAAAAATTATTGCTCTCTGTCTGGAGGTGCAGGCTGTAACATAATTTCCAATCCCAATTTCCTCCACTGATCAGTTTCTGCCCCAGATGGTGAAAGGTTTTGCACATTTTGATTTGACCAGTGTTTTCCTGGGGTTTGAGATGAAACTGGTCTCATGCTGTCTTCTGGCCAATTTCATGTGACATTGGCCATGTTGTTTAAGATATCCAAATGTAGATGCACAGGACAGTTTTGCAATCCACCTTAAAAATGAGTTGTGACTCTTGAGATGGCAGGGGGAAAGGCATAGTAGAAAGAAGTGGAAGAAGTGAAAGACAAGACAAGTACTGGGATAGCATTTCTACATTGTCTGCAATGCAGCAGTTTCCAGTATTCATCAAAACCTACCACTTCATTCTTTAATACTTTTTTTTGGCTTTATAATTTAAAACCTAACAAGTTCTTCAACTTCATCTTTTAAAATCCTGGATTTTGATGAATCATTTGCCTCTTTATTTGGGCTGTGACATAAATGTTCTGTTTCATTGTAGGCAATCGGCTATAAAAGATGAACTGTTACAAGACAGCTGTGGGATGTGTTTCAGGCAGTCCTCAAGATGCTTCGAATCTGAGGTTCCATAAAGATATTTCACAGGCAGATTCCTTCCTACTCGCCCACTCCTTATCGCTAGTATGATATTTCCTTCCTTCCTTCCTTCCTTCCTTCCTTCC
>VZTZ01037547.1:0-20382 GCA_013400955.1 Drymodes brunneopygia | reverse complement strand
TCCTGCCTTCCTTCTTTCCTTCCTTCCTTCCTTCCTTCCTTCCTTCCTTCCTTCCTTCCTTCCCCTGCTTTCCTGGGGCAGAACCTTTGTTCTCTCCCTGAGGTAGAGAAGAGGGGTAGAAAAGACCTTACGGCATAGTTTAGCTATGCTGAATTTTTCTGTTAACTAATACAACATGTTCAAAGCTTTGACTTTGTATAAGCAGATTCATCCAGAGGAAAAGCACTGTTAGGAAAAAACAATTGTCAAAGATAAAGGAGTCACTTGAAAGTGATCTAGCTACACTGTGCTGTGGCTGTCTCCGAGCAAAGGAGAGTCTTTTCGGGTCTGGAGAAAGTTAGCGAAGTGTAGCACTACACTGTGGGAGATGGATGCAGAACCACATATGTTGATATTTGCTTTTGACAGTGTTGACCTGAAAGGCAAAATTCACATGTGGATAAGAATCATCACTAAGATACTGTGCTTTAAGAGATCCCAGTTTGATTTAAGAGTGCCTCTGATGAAAGAACTGACATTTAAACTTTAGATGCAAACCCAGACGCTCTGTTAAATTTATCTGGGCTTATGTATTAGTGACTATCTGCAAATCTGGCAAAAGTTCAGGCAAAGGCTCCCAGAGGTTCATGAGCCGTTTTGTTGGAGATGTCTCAGTGAAACCTGTAGAATTGAAAAAACTTACACACCTTAATCTTTGAACATTGTGGTTCAGCCAAATCTCTTCACCAGGAGAAATGGTGAAGTCTGAAAAGTTGCACAGCGTGGTTACACACGCAGTGGAGATGCCATCTCTGCCCTGGGGTGCTTATGATCTAGGCTGACATTGGGGGCACCTCAGCTGTCTGCATTGCAGAGTACTTACTCATGGATAAATACGAATGACAACACTAATTTACCACCCAGGGGTTGGGAAGACAGATCTGATAGTGCTTGTGGGGGGTGGCCCTCTATGTTACAGAAAGAATAATGTCAGAGAAGAGAAACAAGCTAATCACATCAATACCTACCACAGAGTATCTATTTACTATAACTCTAGAGACATGGGGGGTCACCAGGCACCATTAGTACCAGTGGGACTGTGGTGTAGTATTGATCAGCCTGTCAAATTTTGGTGGTGCCTGTAGAAATCCTAATGGAATTTAAATTGCTGTAAAAGAAGAAAGCACAGAGGGAATTTTGTGCATCCCCACGTAGATGGGACAAATTCTTTAAGAGAGTATGGTGGGGACATTGCATTGCCAGGCCCCATAAATGG
Organism: Drymodes brunneopygia; assembly: GCA_013400955.1. Taxonomy (NCBI): domain Eukaryota; kingdom Metazoa; phylum Chordata; class Aves; order Passeriformes; family Petroicidae; genus Drymodes; species Drymodes brunneopygia. The sequence continues at coordinate 19,127 of VZTZ01037547.1, read as the reverse complement.
CTGCTTCTTGGTGCAGCAGGACCAACATGTTTAGTTGTGGGCAGTTTTCATGCAAGACCCAGCTCTTGTGCTGCATAAAGTGGAGGCACTTGCTCAAGTGGGAGCATCAGAAGGAGAAGAATCAGAAGTGAGGAGGAGGATGCAGAGGAGCTTGTGTTCACCCTGTAGTCTGAGATGAACTGAAATGGAGGTGCTGATTTAAGGGACACCCCAGCACTTAGCTAAATCCCTGAATGTGGCAATCATGACTTCATTCTTTAGGACAGGTTACAGGCAAATTTCACAAAGTCCCATAAAAATAAATGGAAATAAATATGCGTAAGTATAATACTAATATCATGAGCCACGTATCTTTGTAGTGAGAAAGCAAGTTCTAAATCTAACAGAGCTATTTAAAGAGTCAGTAAGCACACGGAGGAAGGTACTATAGCAGATCTAAACCACTCAGATTTTCAAAAGAGCTTTCACAAAGGTTGACTAATGAAAATAAAGTCTCTTGGGGCAACAGGGAACCTGCTCTCTTAGGATAAAAACAAGTTGAAGGGAACAGGGAAACAGAATAGGCTGAGATAGTAATCTTTCACAATAAAGGGAGGTTACCCACAGTGTCCTTTGAGAATCCTTCTGGGATCACAGTTCAGGGTATTCAGAAATGATCCTCCACAAAAAGACATAAACAGAGCTGATAAAATACAGATGATACAGTACCAATCTGGGTAGTCCAACAAAAAACTAAATGGGAAGGGTTGGAACACGACTACAAATGATTAGTTATAGAATAGGAAATGAAATGTTGCACAAGTAACATATATGGAAAAAGCCAGACCTGACCATACAGAACCAATAGCAAGCTTTAACTGGCTTATGACCACACCAGACAGTCAGATGTGAGAGCTACCTGAAAACAGCAGTGACAGTCAGGAAAAAGGAGTGACTATTGTATGAATTGCCCTCCAGGGGATCTGCAGCCTCAATAGGTAGACAGCTTGGCTGGAGAGAGGGGATGGAGTGGCAGGAGATGTTGTGTAAAACAGAAAAGTGTTCTTTTTCAGAGGGCAACAATCTTATTTATGGGATTTTTGTCCCCATCTACTGTGGGATCTGATCCAGCTGAGCACATGCCGCAGGGTTGTAGAAACACTTACTACTGACCACTTATCTCCCCTTATGGAGTGGGCATTACTAACCTTGCTTTAAATCTGGAGAACCACAGAGAATAAAGTGATTTGACTGAGATCTTACAGGGGATGATGCAGTAGAGTGGGAGTGCTGCAGTCCATGTTTTTGGCCCAGAGCACTGCATTTCATTATGACCATTGCTCTTCCTTCCTCTTCATGTACAAAGACTGTGGTAATTGCTTGGCAGGAGAATTAACTCAGCTGCAAGGTACTGACTGGGAAGGAACCTTGGTAGCATTAGTGATTTCCAGTCCTGCAAACAGCTATGTAGCTCTGTGGGATCTGGAGCAACAGACATGTTTTCTGCTCCATATGCACAAGTCCTGTGAGCTGTGTCCTGGCTCTGTGGCTGCAGACATGAGAGAGGGGAAATTAGCACTTAATATATATAAATAAACCCCACTCATAGCCATTGTAGTGACATGTACTTTCATCAGGTTGGAAGAGTAATTTCTAAGACTTTCCTTCTCCTGAGCTAGAGTCCTATCCACATCTAGTGCTTGGAATGTGTGGGAGAGCTGTGCACAGGGTGGACTCTGGGTTTAGGCAAAGCTGGCAGCTGCCTGCAACGCCTTTTGTCTGACACATCCTTTGCCTGTGCAAAAAGGCAGGTTTGGAGAGCCAAAAGTACTGCTACTTTCACTTACAGAAGGAGCTGCCCTGTGTGTTTATGGTAGGAGAGATGTTGATCCCAGCACCAGCCATTTGTGCCTAACCCCTTGCTTCTCCCCTTCCCATGGCAGCAACCAGCCAGGCTTGCACTCCAAAGCATATCCAGGTCACCTCCACTCTTCTCCAGCAGAACAGCCAGGTTAACTTCAGCCCAGATCCATGGGGTAGGAACAACCACTTAGGTCTGTATTGACATGAAGCCTTGAGCTCCTCTGTTACAGCTGGGAGGACCAGCATGGCAAATTGAATGAGCTGCAGCACCCAGAAGCTCAGTGTGGGTTACCCACTGACACCCATCCTCCTTCCCATGCTCCCTTCTCATCCCAGTCCACCCCAGAGTGGTATTTGAGTCATGTAGTTTAACTCCACACTGGAGAGCTGTGCATGAGCTACTGGATTCTCAGTAGCAGTGCAGGCTAAATGAGAAACAGGGAAGACAGAGAAACCTGGTCTTAATGGAGGGATAATTGAGGAACTCTGTGGCCAGAAGCTCATGAGCCATCTTGCAGTGGCAATACCCTCTCTGTACTGAGACCCTGCCTAGCTGTGGTGTGGCTCATGTAACCTCAGGTCAGATCAACAGAAGTTCTCAGTATCCAAAACCTCTCACTTACATCATCAGGTTTGTAAAAATGTGAGCATTGTAGTGGAATGCTGTGAGGAATCTGAGGTGTCTGCAAATCAGGCCACTTCTTGAAGGGCCTTGAAGGTGCAGTTGCACCTCTGGACAGCTGAGCTATTGCTGTAATTTTCTGAAAAATTGAGCCTACTGTGTCTAACTTCCCCACTTGAAGCAAAGCAGAGCAATGTAAAGAGGCGTACCTCTCCCAAAACTTGTCTAGGCAACAGGAGACAGGCATTTTTCTCATGATGTCATTGTCCTGGAAACTTTTGAAAGCACACTGCAAAGGAGGAAGCCTTGTGGGTTTGAACTCCCCATGAGCCTCCCCAAATGGGCCAAGCTTTGATGAAACCAGCTCATTATCAAAAGCGGGGAAAAACATGTTGGACGTTGTTTACCACTGAGATCACCCTGGTGGTTCTTCCAGCTGCCTGAGGACATTGGTGAAGACAGAAGGAGGGAGAGATGGAAAGAGACAAAATTACTGTTTTGAAGTTTCCATCCTCAAGGTGATATGTTTTCTTTCAACTTATTTGTTCTAAAAACCTCTTGGAAACACATCTACTCAAGGCCTCTGCATCTTGGGTTCTGGGTGAGGTCCATAGTCTGAAGTAGTTTCTGGTGAACTTTGTTTACTTTTGAGTGTGTTTAATGACTTTGCTTTCCCTGTTCATCTTGGCATTGGAGAGGATAACTCTGACTAGAAGAAAAAGTATATAATGATTCCCATACAATTAGGGACAATGCCAAGTTTCAACTTTCTTGACGTTATGGTTCAGGCCTAAGAGTTTATGCTCTGTACTGCTAGGAATTGCCACATTCTCATGTTGAAACTCTGGAGGATTTCACAATATATGAAGCTCATCACAACAAGGAATGAGAGATTTTTCTGTGTTGTATACACTAGAAATTATGAGAAATGCAATCAAAATTCTGCCAGAGGTCTCCTGTCATTCTGTAAGTTAAAATCTTTTGTTTTCTCTGAGTTGGTAAGAAAACAAGAGCATGATGAGGCTTTTCCCAATTCATTTGTCAATGGTTATCTGAACCACAAGGTGACTCAGAAAGGGCCAGGCCATGGTCCTGTACTCTAAGCAAATCTACTGACACCAGTACATTTTATATCTGAAATAATCATCTGTATCTGAACCTTCTTTAGGGTGGGGGCTTCCACACTGATCTGTACTCCACCAAAGTCTGAGCTCTTTTCAACAGAACCTGAGGGGTGAGCACTTGAAGGAGAGTCAAAGAATGGAAAATCTGATGAGGGTTCAAAATGTGATCCTTGACAAATCATGGAAAAAGCAAAAGGTTACTTTGGGAGTGGTCATAGAAAAGCCTACCTAATAGAGAGGCATGGAAAGCCAAGTGTTGATTTGATTTCTAATTCTGGCTTCTCTTCCCTGGTCATCATCAAAGCCAGACAAACCTGGTTTTAACTATTCCTTGATATGCTGAAAAGAGTTCATCACCAAGCTTTCAGTTCCCAGAATATGTCCCCCACTACTTTAGCTGGAGACCAAGCAACAAGACTCAGGAATGAAATTTTAAAATTTCTGGAGATATGGAAGGGTGAGTACTATACTTGCTTGCATTAAGGAAGGTGTTTACCCAAGTGAACAAGCCCAACTTGATGGGCTGACATCTGGCCAACTGGGCTGCTGAAATGGGTAGCACTAAGCTATTACTCTTTTGCTGGGCTCTGTGCAAAAGACTTGCTTTGGAAGTACATTTTACACATGCTCTGTGACTTGAGGACATCACTGAAGAACACTTCTTTTAAAAATAAGCCAAGAAATGTTGCAATCATAAAATTATAGTATATCTCAAACAAGAATATCTCAAGGGACTCTTAAGGATCATCAAGTCCACCTCTCAGCTCTTTTCAGGGCTACCAAACACTAAACCATGTAACTAAGAGCATAGTCCAGATGCTTCTTGGACTCTGACAGGCAAAGGCAAATTATCTATTTTTTGATGCATGTGCTTCTTACACTTTGGTATTCAAGAATAATGCCCCACAAAACAACCTTTTTCTGGGATCTAAGCAGTATATCCTCTTTCCACTGGGGGCTGGCTAAGGATTCTACAGTCTTTTTCACTCTCTCTGTGTAATGATTTTTAACCTCTAGATTTTGGGACCCCGTAGCTACTTCCCTTTAGAATTGTACATACTTTATTTTACTTCAGTTTACATTAGGATAATCAGTAGTGCAGCAAGATTTGGAGTTCTTTTGTGTTCATCTCCGTAGAGACACAGGAAGAAGTCAGGGTCTAAGTCAGCAACATTCAGAAAAAGTACTGGATTTGTGCTGCTTAGGAAACCCTATTATTGGGAAGAGAGAAGGTTTTTCAACATGCTGATCCATTAATGGACAAAATAATACCAAAAAAGATATGGAAAAAACCCTGAGTGATGTTTTGCACCAAAAAAAAAGCTGTCTGAATTATTTTACTTCAGTTTCTTAAGGCAAAAATAGTCAAATAGAAAATCTTTGTAGCTTTTCTGCTCTGCAGTAACTACAAGTGTGTTTGTTTATGGGGCAGTATTAGGCTTGATATAAAATATGGTCTTTACATGCATGAATAAAACCTGAAAGGGATTTTTCCTTAATTTTCTTATTTTCTTTTCTTCCCCTTTCCTTTTTCTTTCCTCTCAGCCCCCTCTCCCCTCCCTCCATCCTCCCACCCCTGCATTTTTACAAAAGCAGTTAACTTAATTTCAGGAGCTTGTGTGGTTTTCATTAGGATTGCAGTCTTTTGAAATGTCATGAGAACACCCAACAGGAACTGAAATTGGTATAAAAGGGGTTGTCTCAGATCACCCTCTGCACTCCACCATCTTGCTTCAGTTTGATTGCTTTTGGGTTGGAAAGTGAAGGATTGACAAATTTTGGGGAAGAACAGAAGAAAGGAGAGAAAGAAAGGGGAATGAAAGGGAGATGTAAAGCAGTTTTCTCCAGTCTTATTCTCTTTCTGAGCCTGTATGATTAGTACTCAGTGCTGTGAAGACCACTTTGCTGACCTTTGAGGAAGGGTATACTGGATGAAGATGCTCCAGGCAATAGGGATACAGCATGCAGGAACAGAAATGTGGTTATGCATCTTAGGGCCTGCAACAAGGACATAATCTGACAGTGTGAATCTTGCCATAACAACATTTCCCTCCACAAAGCATCTTCTTAAGTCATCTAGGCTAACTAGCATTAGCTGCCCAATTTGACTGGGAATTAGGCACATACAGTGATGGGTATGATTGGTCTGGTGAGGGTGTTCATGTGGGCATATACCTGTACACACACACACACACATACACACACGTCCTCTTCAACTGTTGCATGAGCTGCCACAGAGCTGCTTCTTTTGGAAAGAAGGGTCTTTTCCTTGAACATGCCATTTTCCCTCCTTTCCCTGGTCACCCAAAGGCAGGCACATTCCCACTCTGGGGCCATTCTTCAAGCCCTCTTCCTCAAGGTTTGGGACTGTTGGTTGTGATGACAGCCTGTGTGACTGGGCCCAAGCTTTCACACATGACCAAGGGAGATTGGACTTCAAATGGGCAGGTGTGTTGGGGATGAGTTAAAGATAACAGGGTTGGTTTCTTTGGTTTCTTTATTCCCAAACCTGAGGGTCACCAGCATTTTATCACATCATTCTTATGAATGGTGTCTGTGTCACCAGACCAGGAGCATATGTTTGAGCACAGAGAGGCAGAAGCTGGATCTGCACAAACGAATGCTGAACGTGGAAGGAGGGTGGCCACGATGGCCTGGAGCAACACTGCAGAGACACTGCTGTGCTTCTCTGTGCTGGCCCCATGCTGCATTGCACGTGTGTGCCACTGCCAGGGACTGAGGCAGGTTGGGGGGCTCCGTGCCATGCTTCATTGCACATGAAAGCCACAGCCTTGGATGCTTCTTCTCTGAACTGGCTGACTTTCAGACAGAAATTTGCACCCTTAATGAAAACTTGCTTTACTGAACACTGTGTCTGGCCTCAGAAGGATAATCAAGCTGCCTGTTTTCGAGTTACAGGGTTACAGATCCAGGCATTTCCACTGTGGAAAAAGTCATTTGAGATGGCGTGTTGTTCCTTCCAAAGTGTGTTAGTCATGGGGAGCAGGCAGCATGTTACCAGAGATCCCAGGCCCATTTAGGCAGAGAAAGAACAAAGTAGTCCTTCTCTGCAGAACATACAAAGAAACATTTACTCCACATTTGCCTCTAATACTGCAAAAGCACTTAAAAAAGAGAGGTGAAGGGAGGACATAAAATACTGGGAACAGACCAAATAGGAAGACAAGAGATGGGAAATGAGATTTCTAAAACCAGCATTCATCTTCTGTCCAAAAATTTTAGGCTTAAGGATTCCTTAACAGGGCATTCTCTTCTTGGTTATTCATGGTCCCTCAGCAAATCAGGCCTCTAAGTAACAACTCAGATGGCCTTTCCAACTACAGATTATTGTAATTTTAACTCAACCCATGATGAGTTGTCACATACCTTTTCTCTGCAGCCTCCTAATGGACCCATGCTTAGTAAATCCTCAGGCTGAGTGACAGTAAGCATTTCAGGAAAGAGGATTTAGCAGTCTGAGATAGAGGCCAAGAAACATTTAGCTACAGAGGAGTGTGTCTTTTAGTAAAGAGTGGAAAAACTGACAATGAGATGCTTTGATACAGAGACCTACACCCTGCAGTGTGGTTGTGCGGGTCTGGGTGAGAGATGCAGGAGACAGGCTCTGTAAAGCCAGTTGGCACTGGGGCCCTGCAGCTCTCCAGCAGAGGAGGATGGATAGATTACAGTGCTAAGAAGGCTGATAGCCGGTATGATGTTTAGAGCTTAAACAGGCACATCACATGGCATTTATCATTCATTTGTCCTTATTCATTCCTGCAAACCACAGCAGGGATAATAACCTCTGCACCAGCTGGAGGCATCTCCAGGCCACCTCAAAGGGGACCCTGGTCAGTGCCGTGACACCAGCCAGGTTCATGCCTGTGAGGCCAGGAGCAATCCCATTCAGCCAACAGCTGTGGCCTGGGGAGTTTGGGGTGCATCAGTGGTTTTGATTATGTTTGAACTTCCTCTCCTACAACTGACAATTGTCATAGTCTGGAAATGTTTCTTCCTAGCAGTGTACTAGGCAAAAAAGATAAATAAACTATTTTTTGGTTTGTTTTAGTTGCTGCTGGCATCTTAGGGGTCCCAAAGCAGGGGGCACGGAACACAATAGAGGAAAGAACAGACCAGCTTTCAGGGACCAGCTGACCTTTCAGACCTCTTGAGCCTTCACAAAAACCTTGCCAGTTACAAACCAGCTGTGGAATCAGGAACTCCTTGTGACGTCACTGCTGAAAAGTCTTAATTAGATAATTTCCCAAACCATGCAGGTCTCAAGTGCCTCAGCTTCACCTTTAGCCCTGACCAAATCTCCCAATTTAGTGGTTAAAGGTTCAGTTCTGTGTCAGGTCAAAGGCGTACTTGAGAAGCCACCTATTGTTCCAAAATGGATTTTGCTGTCTGATAGTATTTCAGGACACCACCTTCCCTGTGTGCTTCCAGTGCCTCAGCATTCAGACCAGCTGCTTTAAGGAGAGCAGCAGCAGCAGTGAACTGTCTTTCATCTTAACCATCCAAGCAACCTCCGCCTCCTAAGCAGCCATGAATAAAATCCAGCTCCCCAAAAGGCATTTGGAAAAGCTACAGTATATTCATATGTATACACCATTGCAAGGAAGCTGATAATAGCAAATAAAAGTAATAAGCCAGACTCCTGGCACAAAGTCCAGTGCTGTGCTTTAGGAACAGTACCTGTTGAACTGAATTATGAGCTTCTGGGTGCACTTAGCACATCTCTAGAAGCAGAGTGAACCTGTCACATGCCCCTGAAGTGGATGGGAAATGCAGTTTGGAAAATACCACTTGAGACATGTGAGTTTATGGCACAAAAGAAGGGAGTATGCCAATAATAATGAAAGAACAAGGAATGTGCTTCTTGTCAAACAAACATGGAATAGCAAAAGAAAAAGTATATTCCCTTCCTTCCACTCTATTTTTAATATTTCCCTTTTTAATCACCTTTTTGATTAAGTCTAACCTTATCAATTTAATTTTAATTCACTACTTTACTCTAATTTAATATTAGTTCAATGGAATATCTGGGTTTACTTCCCCCACAAAAGAACAGAGAATTAGGCCCCCGTTTTTAATCTATGGCCATGGTTACAGTAGTGATGTGGGATGCGTAGTGCATGCTTTCTGTTATGCTAAATTCATTTAAATTCACCCACAGAAAGCCACAAGACAAAGAGGAAAGGTAAAACCACTGTGATCACAAAGAGAGCCCTGGGTCTTCATGGGGCACAGGAGCCCAAATGGAGACATGTGATGGCACCATCACTGTGTTTATCTGGGGATTTTCTTTTTAGTGAAAATCAGAAGGGCCTGCCAGATCTCTGTGCTTCAGGTTAAACGTTTTTCATTTGTTTATTCATGTCTGCATTCCACTCATTTTTCTGTATGCCCTAAAATATCATTTGAAGTTTATTACAGTCACTCTAAGGAAGGTCACGTGGTAGGTTTGGCATGATGTCTGATTTTTCCTGCTCCCCCAAATTATGGCCTTCTCCTGTTGAAGAGGTCATGTTGACCTGTCTCCTGTGAAGCTTTGCTTTTTGTTGCCTGTCTGAGTTCTTGGAGATAAGTAATTCACTTTATTTTAATATGACACTCATTCCCCTTGTCCACGAGTGGATAAAGGGCACAAGGCACTGCTATATTGCTCTAAAATAGTAGCTCACTGCTTAATGATTTTCCTCTGGATGCTAATTATTTAAAATTGGAGTCAGCATGTATGTTTTAGCAGATTTTGAAATTTTAGCTATGGAATCAAAATTGTTGCTTTTAAAGCAAAGCCTCTACAGGGGTCCCTGGATTACACAGGCAGATCCCGTAATTTTAAAGGGCATAAAATGAAAGTCTCAAAATCATTGGGTTGAGAGACACCTGAAATTGTTCCCCATGGCATAATACTTCACAACAGACTTGCTCTGCCACCTGGGACCTCTGCTGCAGAGCAGGAAAGTCCCAGACTGGGCTCACTGGTTTGACACTGGATCCCCAGACTCACCTCAGCAAGGGCAAACCTGAGTTTTGCTCTCTAGGGATGATGGGCTGAGCGTCCTCCACCACAGGAAAGGAAGGGGAGACAGTACTGTGGGGAGCCTGCAATGGTGATTTCTCCAGGTTCCTGGGAAGAAGCAGCCACTTATATAAGCCAGCTTTTACCCAGCATCTGCACCAGCCTGACCCAGCTGTGAAAGGCAGCTTTCCCCTTTGCCTGGATGTACAGGGCATACCTTGTGCGGTGGTGAGTTTTTTGTAACCCAAAAAACTCTTAAAGCAGAGATTCCTTTTTAAAAAAAGAGATAGTGGAAACGACCAAATACCACCTGAATCCTAAATGAGTTAGCTGGTGAAAGGGACCAAAAAGGAAGTATGAGCCACAGCTGTGCAGAACAGTGCACTCTGCAAGAGGAGTGCAGCACTGCTGCTGCTGCATCTGCATTGTCTGTGGGGTGTTTGCTCATTCAAAGATAGAGGAGGCTGTGCTGGAGCTCTGCCCCAAGAGCCCTCGAGGCAAGCAATTTTCACTAAAATTTGAATAAGCACGTGGATTTTTGAAGCACTCAGAAAAACTTTCTGCGTAACAGTAAATCTTGATCTTTAATTACAGTGGTGCTATTCCCCCACTATAGCTGGCGGGGTGTGTGTGGGAGGAAAGCTCTTTAATTGCCTCTGTCTACCTGAAACTTAAAATAGAGAAATAGAGAAATAAATGGTCAGAGACACAACTACACTGAAATGCAAAAAACCATGTTTGTATGTACACACATATATACATATTCTGATTTACATTACTATCACTTTTCTTTTTTCTCCCAAGAAGACAGCTTTCTCTTCCAGGCTCCAACTGTAAATTTCCTAAGGCATTGACTTAATCTTCCCTTGATCTGTCCTCATTGCCGGGATCACTGGGATTGGAGGCCTGGAAGCAAAGCATCCAAAACCTCACAGCCAAAGCAAAACAATGTCTCCTTTCCCCAGCCTCCTAGTAAGTTCAAGAAGTTATGTGAAACCAAACAAAGTGGTGACCTGGTCACATAGCTGAGCACCGCAGCTCCCGCGCTGTGCCCTGCCGTGGCATGCTGTGCCTCCCTGCCAGGGCTGGCAAGCCCTTGGCAACCTGTGGGACACGATGGCAATTGCACTGCACGTGGGGTCTGGCAGGGAAACCCATGCTCCAGCAGGTGGGCTTGCTGTGAGAGACCCCAGGGACATCAGTCCCTGCCTTGTCCCCACTCAGTGCTGCTCCTGGGGTCCAGGCTGGCAGCAGCATCCCTGCCCACCTGCATGATGGCATTCATGATGTGTGCAGGAGCAGTGGCACAGCCTGTGCACTGCTGGGCCATTGAGGTCTCCAGAAGTGCAGCAACACATCTTCGAGGAAGTCTGGTACTGTCTGGTAACATAACAAGCTTTCCAGAACAATTCTTTGCTTTGTCTTTCCATAAAGTTTACTGAATTACAGTGTTTTGACTGATTGCTCATATATGGCAAACCAGAAGAGCAATATTACTGCAGTGGATGGTTTTTGGGACATGGAGGTGATTTCTTACAATTGTGTGAGTCATCACAACACATTTAAGAGTTACTGCAGTTGATGTTCCCATCAGTACTATAAGCCTTGGTTTGCTTTGTGTGTGGTTTGGAGAAGAACTTCTATCTGTGTGAAGAAAATCCTTTCAAGCAAGGCTTTGTGTGGTGCTCCCAGACCCTGAAGATCACAAATCTCACACAAGGAATTTATTGCCCTTTGTTGTGTCACCCACGCGAGTGGCACAGCCAAGGAGATGGAGCTCACTAAGTCATCACCTCAAAGCTGAAGGTCTCTTCAGTTACAAACACAGATCCCAAGGCATGTTGGCACCTCAAGGACATGGCACTGTTAACAGCAGTGAGAACTTTGCTCTATTTAGCAGAATTATGATTGAAAAGTCTTTTTGCTTTTTTTTTAACATTCACTTGGAAAAACCCCAACTTTCTTAAGAAGCTAAACCAATATTGCTTATGTTCAAGGCTTTGCTCTGGCTGATCTGATCTGCTGATAATTCAAAGCTTCAGTTTCAGCACAGGGCAGCTGCTCCTGAGCATTCATACCAGAGACAAACCAAGGAAGGATCATGCCAAGTGACTGCTGAACAGATGCTGTGGTGTGGTGTGGGCCCTGAGACAACCCCCAGCATGCTGGGCTGCCCTGGGAATGACAAGTTTTGGTCATGGAAACCAAGGGCCTCTCCAAAATTTCCCCCTATTTTGGAGTGCTGTGAAAGAGAGTGTCCTAATACAGCTGAGCAGTTAGCCCATGTTATGACAAGGAGTTTGCTGGGTGGCCTGGCTGCTGGTCCTGCCATGCCATGGCTCTGCAAGTGACACCAGCCTCCTGCCCTCCTCTGGGGTGTCTGTGCTGGCAGAACCTGTGGGGCTGACAATGGCACTGGCGCTGTCAACATGTGGGACTCACACCCTTGCCCTGACCTCCCCAAGCATCCCCGTGCTCAGCCACACAGACCCTCACACTCGGGTGCCCTCCTGCCTGCCTGAGAGAGGAGCAAACACTGACTTGTGAGGCTGAGTTTATGTTAAAAATAGTCATTGTGCCTGAAGGAATGAATTCTGCATTGTTTTTTCACTTTCCTGCTGTGCTGCTATTTTTTTCATCTTGTCCCTCATTAAGTGTCTCCCTGCCGCAGTGTGGGCAGCCCTTTACTCCCCAGTTTCCAGCTACGTGGTGTGCTTTATAGTTTTTCCCAACTACTGCATGAGGACTTCCAGATGAATTCTTGGCGTGAACGCTGCCTTCAATAGAGCCTGAGAGATTAATTAATCTTTCCAGTAACCTCAGTAGGTGGGTTAGTAGTGGTCAACACTGCTGCTCCTGCTGTGCAGAGGACAGAATCAAGTAGCTGGGGTCAGAGCAGCTTGCCCAAAGCTGTGGCAGAAGTCTCAAACCTTGGTGACCAGGCCTGATGTCTCACTTTCTCATTTGGTCTCAAAGATACAGTTTTCTGTGACCTGGTTTTCCTTCAGAATCTCTTCTGTAGTGCATCCAGACTGGCATGAGTGGTGTCTGAGATAGGGAGGGACCTTTTCCTGGGGGTCTTTGTAGTCAGACCTTATTTCTTCTTGACATGCCTGTCATGCAGCCTCAGCTTGCTGGGGACAATAATGTTTTTGTTATTCATTACAGAACTTAAATTAACTGAAAGAAAAAATAAAATTCAGACTCTTCCTTAAGAAGCTTTTAATTTAATAGGTGAAATGTCAGGGAAAATCGATGTGAGTCTGTTTCCTCTCTGCTTCATTATGCACTCCATTAAACAGCTTTTATGTTCTGTTTATAGGTTGGTTGTGTGTTTCGTCTTTTTTTTTTGTTTAATTTATTTTAATTTTTTTTAATAAAAGAAACATTTTTACATTTATGATGTAAAGCAAGCTCGGTTGAGAACCAGCACTATAAGAAATGTGCTTGGCTGGAGCAAGGAATCCGTGAGACCACAAACATCAAGATGTCCCTAGCAAGAGGCTCTGCGGTGGGACACCATGGAGGGGAGGTGGGTGGGGAAATCAAACACGTTCCAGACAATTTGCTGATTGCAAATCTTCAGAGGTATAAAACATCCCTTAACTGTTATGTCCCCTCTTGCGGTGTTAGGAGAGGTCTGATTGCCCAACCTGGAAAGAGAAAACCACCAGCGACTTGTTAAGGTTTGTGTCTCACCCCTACAGTGAGGAGCAGGAGAACGCCTTTTCCAGTTCGTAAACACTGCCTGCTTGACTGCAGGGATGTTCTCGCCCGGATGTGGTAAATTTTACAGCTGTGTGAATAAGAAACAGAGCACGCAAAGGAAAGTATTACCATTTAAGGGGTGATAAAACTTAACGCCACCCTGCTCCATTCCTCTCCTGCCCCGTGTTTTCTCAAAATGTCCATTGAGAGCCTTTGACTTTGGTGAGGCTTAGGAGGCAAAGAGGGCAGTAAAAGAAAATCTGGAGACCAGTAGGAATGTCATCCAGGCTAACGTATTCATTTTCTTTGAGTAATGGAAGATAATAGCCCATGACTAGATTGAGTGTGAAGTTTTTCATTCCTTTTTCCTTTGATTTACCACAGGATTGCTCAGCAAAGTTATTTTGTTGCTGGATGTCTCAGTTTTTCCAAGTGTACTGTGGGGACAAACCTTGTCCCACTCGGGCTAAGGCTATAAAGGTTAATTTACCATTATCTGCAAAGTGCTTTGTGTTGCTATGGGCCAAGATGTCCAAGGGGAGAATGGACACTGATAATTGTGCTGCAGTTGCACTGCTAAGCCTCCCACACTGCAAGGCCAACCTCTGCATTTTCAATGCTCTTCCCTTCATTTGCACACATTGCCAAAGTATCTTAAAGTAGTGGTAAAGCCTCCAAAGCTTCCTAGCATAGGAAGACAAGCAAAGGGAAACAATTTTTAGGCAGCTCTCATTGCAGAAACTGGACTGTCACCACCCCCCAGTAAAGAGATTTCTGGGCAGAAGAGAAGACAGAAGAAGTTATAGAGCATCAGCAATTCTCGCAAGGAAAGTACTTCATTTGGATAAGTTACTGACCTGCAGGAGCAAAGATCTCCACTCAGGATTTACAGGGAAAATCTCATGCCAAAGTACAGAGGACTTCTTCAAGGTTGCTCTTCCACCTGCAGATGAGAGCAGGAAGGTGCTAGTGGTCTGTGACAGGGAGTGAAAACTAAGGACTCTCTTGCTGGAGTAACCAAGCAGAGGCAAGGTAGTGAGAGAGAGAAGGGCAAAAAAAAAGATGATTGATGTGATCAGGACAGTGATGACTTTATAGGAAAGTTTCAATAGCAAAGAGTAGGATCATTAAGGTGCTACATGCCTTAAGGAATGAGTCAACAAGGTATCAGGAAAAGATTCAGTAGAGGCATTGCTAGGGAAAGAGGATGGAAAGGAAAGGGAACTACAGAGCGGGTTGGGAAGATCTCTGCTAAAGTAAAGACGGTGGGGAAGACTGCATCGCTGTGCCAATTGCTGCCTTGTCACTCCACCAGGATGGTTTGTGCTATGACAAGTAAAGCTACTGGGGAATGCATTTTCTAAGGCCTTCCCCCCAAAAATGCATGCTGAATGATTGCTGTCTCAGAGGACAGAAATGTTTGGGACTAACTTGAAAATTACATCTAAACCCATCACAGCTCAGGCAGCTCCAGCCAGGTGTCTAATGAAGAGATCTCCAGACATGGAGAGGAAGGTAATCTCCTATTTCTCCTGAGCATGTACAGCCTGAAAAGAAAAAAAACAAATAATTGGAGAAAAGAATTCACAGATTTCAACTCCAGAAGTAGAGATACACAAAACAAGTCTCTTTTGCATGACTGAAATGTATCAAATGGTGGGTTTTTTGAATATTTGTCAGTTTTACTGAATTGGTAACTCCTTTAGAAAATCTAGGGAAAAAAACAAACCAAAAAGAAAGATGTTATTTGAGAAAAATCTCATTTTGTCACCTTCAGATAGAGAGGTCTTGGGAAGTTGCATCTGCTCTCCTTGCCGCTAGCAAGTGGTGGGGAGAGTAAGAGCCATGGTTTTGAAATTATCATCAATCAAACAACTATGCTTTTTTTTAAGGATTGAAGTTTGGATCATCCAGAAGCAGCGAGTATCTTTCTGAAAGACAGAAAGTTAGAAAAAGATATAAACCCCCACATATTAGACTTCATTGTATAAAGTATATAGTGGTGGGGATTTATGCAGATTTTCTTGGGATGGCCACCAAAATATTGATGTATGTCTGATTAGTGTGGTTAATCTCTTTGGCATTCATCACATTTTTATTTTTGATTTTTTGTTAGAGAAAACATTTGGACATGTTGATGAATGGAAAACACATCAGAAACTGCTCAGGATTAATTAAACAAATCCAAAGGAATAGGTCATTCTCTGACTCCTGTCTCCTGGGCCATACCCAGAGAAGTTTGTTTCTGGCAAAGAAAGGATTGGTTACATTGGTGAACAAGTAATATACTCAGTAAGAACTCATGTCCTTGGTTGGTTAAATAATTGGATGTAAATGAATGCTCTCCTTCAAAAATACTTACAAAAAACTATTTAGTTCACTTCTTGTGCTATTTAAAAAGAAGACTACAAAAAGAATATTTTTTACTTTGTTGCAAATTGTAGCTAGAAGTTCAATTACAATCAGAATGTAATAGTTTTATTTCAGAATTAGTTTATTTGACTCTAAGTTTTTAAAACTAAAACACTTTACAAATGAATAAAAAAAATAAACTGTAGATTTTTATTTTAAGACATTCTATTCTCCTTACTGATGCTTCCTATTTCTTACCATTGAGCAGAGCAGTTAAAAGTAGCTATGCTTTCTGATGTGAAAAACAAGAAAAAAAACCCGACCTCAAAATCCTTGAAGGGCAATCCTGCTCTGCAGATTAAGGGAGAAAAGCTCATTTTCCATAAGATCTATTGATTTTCCATATTTATTTCCCATTTTTAAATAGGCTTAGTCCATATCTTCTTGTTTCTGTGTTTTCTTACATACTTATTAACAGTCCCAGGCTGTAGCACCTTCTCATGTCTGTTAGCCCTGGAAATGTTACAAAACTGTCCCTGCTTTTGGGGACTCCTGTGGGCATTGCTCTGCACTGGTGGAGTGCAGAAACCATCCTTCCTACTGGATAAGCTCCAAAAATCCAAAAGCCTGGTAACATGATCAGGCAAGGTACAGTCCAAACCTAAATAACTTCTCTAATGCCCGAAACGGCTTTGCTTATACACCCGAGAAATATGGAAACACTGGAAATGATGTTAATTGAATTTTCCCTCCTCCTTCTTTTGTCCTCAAACCCCACTGCATTAAAAAAAAATTCCTTTTTAAAAATAACTATCAGAGCTGGAAATTAAGTTCACATGAAGTGAGTTAAGGATGCGAGTAAACTCCTGATTAAATTTACTCAGAAAAAAAAGTAAGTGCCACCGAAGGTGGGAGGCCAGACTTGTGCAAGGCAGCATGGGCTGAGCAGCCAGTGGGTGTCCAGCGCTGGGGCAGCTGAGCATCACGCCAGCATCACCTTATTCTTATCTCCACCTCCACCTCCACCTTATCCCACCTATGTGAGCCCAAACTGAGGTTTGGGTTTCTGTGGGAAGCAGGTTTCGCCCCAGCCACAGGCTGTGTGCTTTCGCTGGCGTGAGAAGCGGCTCCCTGCCTTTTGATAACCAACACTAGCTAAGGCAAAATTTCTGCCTAGTGTGCATTTCCCAGAGCTTTGTTGCTATGATTGAAGCAATATTCTTTCCACTGCTTCTCCTGAGAGACTTTCCAGTGCTCGATACATCTGACTGTTGAAGTGTTGCCTTCAGCATCCTCTAATTACAGTTTGAAATTAAGCTTTTTTTCCACCCTGGCTTCTACTGGTCCGCTGCTGAGACGATGCTTTCTGGAGTAATTCATGGCAAATACTTTCACAAGGGCAATGACTAGATAGAGAAGGGTGGAAAACCAGGTTTTGCTCTAAATAGACACATGACTCTTTAGGATTTTTCAGTGTTTCATTTGAAATGGAAACATTACGATGAAGTCCCAAAACCCTTGACCACCTCTTCCCTTTTGCTCTCCCTCTCAGAAACAGAGAAAAACAACTAAACATTTTCAATAAGGCTGGTGGCAAAGCACTCATATATTGTGGATTTAAATCCTTGCTTAATCATGGGGTTGCAGCTCCATCTCTCACTTTTCTAATGTGTATTTCTTTGACATCTAACACCTTTGCCACGAGAGACTGCAGGCAGGCTGGCAGCAGGGGCAGTAGCCACATGCCCCACATGCATGGAAAGGGGCCCCATCCCACTCTATCTGAAAGAGGCCAAAGAAGGACTGAAGATTCGCCATGATTGGGGCTATGGGCCTGTCTTCCCTTTAACTTCTTCCTGCCTCTTCCCAGCTGTCACCAGATATGGCATCCCACATGTGAGAAACATTCTTTGTAAATCAGCCACTTCTGATGAGAAACTATTTTGCACCCGAAATTATGAGCCAACAGTCCTTCAGTCATTCACGGTACCATATCACCCACCCTGGTGTTGGCTTCTCATTCACTCTGCAACCAGACAAAAAGATTTTATTTAAGTAACAATATGAATGGCTTCGAAAAAGAACAAAAATCTAATTTTGAAGAGATTATGGCGAACCTCTTGTAAACTGTGCTCAATAAGAAGAGGACTTAGAACAGGGCCTATAATGGGTCTGAGTGACTGTGCTGGGGAAACAGGTCATTTCCTGATGGTTAACAGCTAATTTTTCTAACAATCCAAATGCAGAGATCATGTGTATAGGCTTCTAATGGACACTCATGAAACGGTAAGAGGATTGATGAATACCAGGTGGCCGCACTTCACCTTCCTATTGTCAAAAACTCCATTTAACTCAGCAGGCAGCAGGATCTCTGACCAGCTGAATCTGTATGGAAGTGTATGGGCAGTTTGTAGCCATATACAGTTTATGCCTCCTCTCCTGAGAAATAAAAACCGTTGATAAATGGCATCACTGCAGTAACTCCACTAGAAAGGGCACCATCAAAACAATCCAGTCCCGGAACTCAATCCCTTAAGCATCCTGGAGATATTAATGTCAATTAACTCTATAATTTCTGGCTCACTGCATTGTTTTGCTCCCAGAATCAACAAACCAGGAATGTTGACTCCATGGGATCACCAGTGCATCAAGGGGTGGCCTGCAAAACTACCCACTGTAGAAAAATATAAGGGAAATAGATATGGCATTTTGTCGAACTCTCTTACCATTCTGTATGCTGTTGACAACCCAGTTTTTCAGGAGAAATGTTGTTTGTGAGTTCTACACATTGTTCTCTTTTATGGCATAGTTTACCACTATTAGTATTATTTGTAATGAGATTAAGTTGTGGGGTTTTTTCCTGACAAAATATGGCTGTTCCTTGTAAAGGGAGACCTTTTTTTCCCTATGACTTTGAAAATTCCTATTTGCATAAGTTAATGTTTTATATCAGAATTCTGTTTGCAAAAAAACAAATTGGTAGACTCCACATCATATTTTTCACTCAAACTATGGACTAGAGACCCATTCTGAGCCTTTTGCTTATTTTTCCTGGCAATAATGTCTGCCTCAAAAAGGATTTTGATTCTGAAATTCAGAGTTCATTCAGGGCTGCAGAAGTTTGCTCATTCTGATTTACAGTTTGCAACACGCTTTCCACTTTTACTGGCCACCTCTCTTGCATTCAAATTTCACTTGCTTAGTGGCAGTCTGGCTTCACATCCTGGAAATGTATCTAGAAAATTTCTCTTGAAAAGCCTGTAGAATGTGTCCTTCTCCTGGTCCCACATCATATAGGTTGAACTCCTTTGCAATATGACTCCACATGAATTTCTGGAAGCTTATAGATATACACTGAAATCCTCCTGAGATTTCTGTGTAGAAGCAAAACTGATGCCAGAGCCTAAACTTCTTTGGACTAGGAATCTAAAGAGAAATTAATTTCTGATGA
>VZTZ01037542.1:0-11630 GCA_013400955.1 Drymodes brunneopygia | reverse complement strand
ATTTGGAGAAAATTGAAGGGAAGAAAAACAAGTAAAAACACTCAAATATTTTTGGAACATTGCACCTGATTTTAATGATCTATGGATATGATGGGAAAAAATTTGATTGAAAACAATCAATATTTTGATTCCGAGTTGGAAACATACAATGTTTTCATCTAGAAGTGATTATTTTTTGTCTAGCAGTATCAGTCACTAATTTTTCCCTTCAGTGACTTAATGAAAGTGGAAGTTTGTGAGGCCAGGTCTTCAGTCATCTGGTGGACAAATGTTTCAGGATCTCAGTGTAGACATCCAGCGTCACAGCTGTGTCCTGTGGTGCAGCTTGTTATGGCGAATATTGGGCTGTGGAAAAATCCTGTTGACTTTCCTGTGACAAATGGCACTTGCCCCCATCAGAAGGGCAGTCAGGGTGTTTTATGGATGTCGTGGATGTGGAAAAAGAACATGGAGACTGGAAATTACTTTAGATCAGCTTCTTGCTTTCAGTCTGCCCCAGTTTGAGATCTTCAGCCATTGCAGGATTACCTAACCTGTTTCTTTCCTCTTGTCTGTCTTTCTAGGGGAGATGGAGGAGCTGGAAGCTCTCTGGCTCACTGGCATTTGTCACAATGAGAAGAATGAGGTTATGAGCAGCCAGCTGGATATAGATAACATGGCAGGTGTCTTCTACATGTTGGGAGCAGCCATGGCCCTCAGTCTCATCACCTTCATCTGTGAGCATCTCTTCTACTGGCAATTCCGCCACTGCTTCATGGGCGTCTGCTCTGGCAAGCCTGGTGTGGTCTTCTCCATCAGCAGGGTAAGTGCCATTAACTTCAGGGAGGATCAGAGGCTTTGTTCAGACAGTCCTAAGTACTGGAGATGGGAATATCCACCAAGACTGTCTAACACACAGGTGGCAGTCTGCACAGTGTCATCTTTGCACTGTTAATGTTGCAAAAACATCTTAGTTTTTTCTGTGACATCTCTGGTCTCTGCTGGATTATGGTTCAGGAAATGGAATTTTCACATGGAAATGAAAACACAGTAAAAGACAAGTTAACTGTTACTGTTTGCTCCTCCAAAGTGAGTTGTGAGGAGGCCAAATTTGGGGATCCCCCCAAATGTAATCAAGTAATGATGGATAATATGATTAGAAATTCGGGAGTTTTACATTGTCCTCTAAATTTCAGCTTTTCAGCTGACCTTTTTTAACTACAAGTGTGCCTTCATTGACAGTCAGAAGTCCTTAACCAAAAGCCATGTGCTGAACCATGCAGAAATCCTTCCACAGTGGATGACCACATAAACTCAGCAATTGCTTTATGCAAATCAGCCTTAGGGTACAACATTTACATTTAAAGCAGATTCTAGCCATTTCTGAGTCATCTTCTCCTATTAGTGTTGCTAGCAGTATCCCATTTGAAGCTTTATTTTCCTTCCTTCAAACCGCTGGTCCTTTCTCCTGATCCATTCTGAAGTGAGGTCAAATCTTGGCATTTTTTAGTTCAGCGTCTGATGTAGCAGAATTTACTTTGATTGTACAAGGAGTATATAATTGCTGCATAACATACTGAAGAAAAATGACAAAGCCTTTTGAATGCAAGGGTACAGCCTCTCTTCTATATTGTTAGTTTCTAATGTGGTTTAGACTGGAGATGAGATGGGGCATTGTGTTTGGTGACCCTTAGCTAAGAACAGATTCTTTCATTCTGTGGTTATCTGTTAGACCTGGGCCAGGTTGATGAAAGGTCTGAAAAGTGTTAATCATCTGCTAGCTGCTGAGAAACCATGATAACATGATGTGATGGTGTCCATTTCACAACTGACATTAATCATCAGGCACCATTTGACAGGTCAGGGAATATAGGAGCCCCTTTTGTTCTGTTCCTAGGGATAGCCCTTGTAAACAGTCATGGCTGAAATGAGCTTGTGAAGAATGTGGAGGAATGGGGCCCTTCAGTTGTCTTATTTGAGGCTGAATAGAGGACTTCTGCATTCAGGGATGTCGATTTGGAGCCTGTTATCACTGTTAAATTTAACAGAATGCAAGTAAAAATTCTTTTGTACCTCAGTCAACCAGATGCAAAAGACCTAAATACCTATTCAAGAGTTCTGCTCTTTCTCTGTTTCCTTTTCTAATCTGTACCGGTGATTAATGTAGCTAAATTTATGACAAATGAAGTTGTTCCCTTTTTAAGATAGCTCCTGTCTTGTTGATTCACTGATGCCCAGATGATTTTCAAGGGCCAAAACAGACTTTCATCCTCTCATCCACACAGAATCATTTGTCTTGATTCTTTTATTCCCAGAGATATTATTGTCCCCATTTGCAATTCTGTGTTATGCCGATGGTCGAGGGGAAGCAAGACGCAACAACCCAATATGAGTGATAAGCAAGCTTCCACTTTATTAGTGTTACACACGGCTTATATCCCTATAGTGTTAATTATGCCTACTAGTCATCACACCATTGGCTAATTCTATAAAGTTTCATTTACATTTCCCTCCTACATTCCATTCTTGTTGTTATCATTCCATTCTTGCTTTCAAGGATCTTCTTCATTCTATTATCTACAACTCAGGTTCTCGGTACTTTCCCAGAGCTCAAGGGCAATGTGCCCTTCAGCCTAAGTCACGTACACGGGAGGCCCACACTCTGTCCTGCTCTGAGAAGCATTCTGCAACAGTGTTATACCTTCTAGATTTGAATAACTCTTATAGATGCAAGCAGGCATTCCTGCATCCTAGAGATACAACTTGACACAAAGCAGAATAAGAGGAATAGAGGAAAAAGAAAAAATGTGAGGGTCAAGGAAGAGGGTCAGAACAGCAAGGGTTGGTAGAGCAGATCTGATTTCATTTGATTTGATTGTGCTTCATGATGGAAGGCTGATAGGCCCTACTATCCTACAGGAACACGCTCTTAATGCACAGGATGCTTCCCAGTTCAGGTCCCCTTCTGTGTTTTCTTTGTAGGACCGCTCACCTTCTTGCTTTCTCTCATTTCAGGGTATCTACAGCTGCATCCATGGCGTGGCCATCGAAGAACGCCAGTCAGCAATGAACTCCCCCACAGCAACTATGAACAACACCCATTCCAACATCCTCCGCCTGCTTCGGACAGCCAAGAACATGGCCAATCTGTCAGGGGTCAATGGCTCACCACAGAGTGCCCTGGACTTTATCCGCCGTGAATCATCCGTCTATGATATATCTGAGCACCGCCGCAGCTTCACCCACTCAGACTGCAAATCCTACAACAACCCCCCCTGCGAGGAGAACCTCTTCAGTGACTATATTAGTGAGGTGGAAAGGACCTTTGGCAATCTCCAGCTGAAGGATAGCAATGTGTATCAGGACCACTACCACCACCACCACCGCCCCCATAGCATTGGCAGCACCAGCTCCATCGACGGGCTCTATGACTGTGACAACCCTCCCTTCAATGCGCAGTCACGCTCCATCGGGAAGAAGCCCTTGGACCTGGGGTTACCCCCTGCCAAGCACAGCCAGCTGGGTGACCTTTATGGCAAGTTCTCCTTCAAGAGCGACCGTTACGGGGGCAGCGGGACCCACGATGACCTGATCCGCTCGGATGTCTCTGACATTTCCACTCACACAGTCACCTATGGCAACATTGAGGGCAACGCAGCCAAGAGACGGAAGCAGCAGTACAAGGACAGCCTGAAGAAGCGCCCAGCCTCTGCCAAGTCCCGGAGGGAATTTGATGAGATAGAACTGGCCTACCGCCGGCGCCCGCCCCGCTCACCTGACCACAAGCGCTACTTCAGGGACAAGGAAGGGCTACGGGACTTCTACCTTGACCAGTTTCGGACCAAGGAGAATTCACCGCACTGGGAACATGTGGACCTGACGGATATCTACAAACATCGGGGAGATGAGTTTAAGCGTGACACGGGAGGAGGAGGAGGAGGGGGTGGGTCCTGCACTAACAGGGCCCATCACAAGCACGGCTCGGGCGAGTTTGGCGGAAGCAATGAGCACAAGCATGGCGTTGTGAGTGGGGTCCCAGCACCGTGGGAGAAGAACCTGACCAATCTAGACTGGGAAGACCGGACCGGGGCTAATTTCTGCCGCAGTTGCCCTTCTAAACTGCACAACTACACGCCATCAACAGCGCAGAACTCCACCCGCCAGGCCTGCATCCGCTGTGAGGCTTGCAAGAAAGCGGGCAACCTGTATGACATCAGTGAGGACAACTCGCTCCAAGAGCTGGACCAGCCACCTGCCCCTGTGCCCGTGGCCACCAGTGCCACCTCCTCCTCCAAATATCCTCAGAGCCCTTCCAATTCTGCCTCTAAGGTGCAGAAGAAGAACCGCAACAAACTCCGCCGGCAGCACTCCTATGACACCTTTGTGGACCTGCAGAAGGATGACTCAGCCCTGGCCCCCCGCAGCGTCAGCCTCAAGGACAAGGGTCGCTTTTTGGAGGGGAGCCCCTACGCCCACATGTTTGAGATGCCAGCCAGTGAGACCACCTTTGCCAACAACAAGTCCTCAGTGCCCGCCACCAGCTACCACCACCACAACAACCCTGGCAGCAGTGGAGGCTACATGCTCAGCAAGTCGCTCTACCCCGACCGGGTCACCCAAAACCCTTTCATCCCCACTTTTGGGGATGACCAATGCTTGCTCCACGGCAGCAAATCTTATTACTTCAGGCAGCCTGTGGTGGCAGGAGGGCCCAAAGCCCGGCCAGACTTCCGAGCCATTGTCACCACCAACAAGCCGGTGGTCTCAGCCCTTCATGGGGCTGTGCCAGCCCGTTTCCAGAAGGACATCTGTATAGGGAACCAGTCCAACCCCTCTGTGCCTAACAACAAAAACCCCAGGGCTTTCAATGGCTCCAGCAATGGGCATGTTTATGAGAAACTCTCCAGTATTGAGTCTGATGTTTGAGTGAGAGGGGGAGAGCGCGGGGAGGGACTAGCGGTGTGTGTGAAGCATGGGAGGGTGGGGTGGGATCAATCCCATCAGCTACTCTCCTCAGTCGTCCTTAGTTTGTGGGATACTGGAGTTGTGAGTAGTGCAGCACTGGTGACAACTGCCACCTCTTTGGTTTCCCCTCTTCTTCTTTCCCAAGCCTCCCATTTTATCTCTTTTTCCATGTTCTCACTCCTCCCATTCTCCTCCATTCCTGGCCATTGGACTTTACAGTGATGTTGGAGTTGGATATCCTTGCTTGTGATTTCAGGAAGCAGAGAAAAAGGCAGGGAAGGGGTGAGCTGAGGAGGAGCAGCAGTGACTTTAGTGTTCACTTCTGCTGGCTCCCAGCAGGGAAAGGCATGTGCACACGTGTGTGTGTGTNCTGCTGGGGGTTGTGGAGGGAGGGAGGAAAGATTTGTCTGCAGGTCAGGCTAGTGGTTTCACTATGGCTATTACAGCCATTGAATCTATGGCAGACCAGTGGATGAGAGAGAAAAGAAATAGAGTCTGAGTTTGAGAAAGCTGATCAGCAGCCTCCCTGAATCCAGGGTTGGTTTCCCAAACTCAGACAAAAGATGCTGGTTTGCACTGAACTAAGAAGAATTTGAGGAAAGAGGAACAGGGTTGGTTTGTTAGCTGAGAACTGCTCACTAGTTGTGACATTCTTCAAGGGTGGGAGCAGTATCTAGTATGGGTTTGCCTATATGTGAGTATATACGATAACTTGATACTTGAAATGTCTGTGAAGAAAGCAAAATAAACCCACTGTCCCGTGAGGTGTCTGGAGAACAAACACAGTAGAATACAGCTTAAGAGTAGGGAAAGGTGGGGATTTTTTTCACTGTCACATCAGGGGATGCCAAACCCATTTTGGCATGTCCTTTCAGTAAGGAGGGGAGAGAAAAAAGGAGCTTACTCCTTCTGCTCTTTCTACACTTGGCCAGCAGGTTGGAACAGAAAGAATAGGATACCCTCTGCCAACGCTGGAGAGGAAAAAAAGAAATGCCATAGAAGGGTGCACGTGGTGGCAGTGGTGCTGGTGGAATGTTTCAATCCCTCCTTGCACATGTGGAAATGGGAGGAGGGTGTATGCACCCACGGGAAATACATGTGTATATTTACTATTGAATGTACAGAGGAAGTACACAGCTTGTCTTCCTGGGAAGGGATGTGCTTGAATAAATGCCAGAGAGCACAGAAACTTGTGCTGAAGACTGAAAACATGCAAAGCTGAGAGTGTGTACTTGTGCGTGTGCATCTGTGTGAAAGAGAGAGATACTAGCACAGGTGTAAAGCTGGAATAGCCTAGGGTTTCCCATCCCTGCAGTTGTAGTGACAGCTTTCCTGGTGCACTTAGTATCAATAAGAGTGTTTTTTCTTTCCATTGTATCATTTTAGATGCAAGTTAAACTAAAGGAAAAGCAGCAATGGTAGGAGTGAGAAGCTGAACACACCTTTCATATGTCATCTCCTGAGGTGGGGGTGTGGACCAACCTCTCCCATCCTAAGAGATATGGCAAAGTCTCTACAACTTATCCTGGGTCTGTCCCAGTGTCTCAATCACCATGGCTCACCAGGTGAAGGGTTGAGGGAGTCCTGTGCTGAGAGCATGGGGACATTGCTGAAGATTGACTCTGAAGGGAGATGGCAGCCCCATCTTTATGAGCCACATTTCTTGGAGCTGAAAGCCACCTCTCTCACACTTCTCACCACACCATGGTTGATTTTATCTTATCTTTCTCTTTTTAAGCCAACAGAAGGCCTTTTATTTATTTACCTATTTACTTTATTTATTTTTTAAGCTGAGGTGGGAGGAGGGTGGGATTTACCTGTAAAGTCAATGTGTGTGAGGAGAGGGTGGGCAGGGTTGGTGAGGGGAATATTTTCTTATATTTCACTGAGGAAATTAAGGAGGAAAGAGGGGAAGAGTCTTTGTAATGTCACCCCCTAGTCTTTGGGGTAAGGGAACTTCTTACTCTTTCCCTCTTCTCTCAGTACAAGGACAAAAAGGAAAAGAAAAGAGAGAAAAAAGAAACCAAACAAATTAACAGAGCGATCTGCAATCCAGAACACATGGCAGCTTGTCAGACACCTCTGATAGCGGCCACCAAGAAGGCGCTCCTTTCATTTGTAAATATTTCCTTTTTATTGCGTTTTTGTATAAATTGGTGTTTCCTTTCTCGTGAATATTCAGGTCGTGGGGTGGGAGGGAGGGGAAGTTTGTTTCTGTTCTGTTTGTTTTCTATGACTTTTCAGGCTGCATTTTTGGAAGCGGTTTACGCAGGTCGAGGCCGTATGAATGAGGGGAAAAAAAAAATGAGAGAGAGAGAGAGAGAGAGAGGGAGAGAAACCCATGTGTGTTGTGTTCCCCCGAGGCCCCCTGTATTGCCCTGTCAGCTTTATCTTCATGAATGGAAGACGCCGGAACGTCACTTCAAGCCTTGCCAGCAGGGTTTCATGTTTTGATGGGAACACCCCCAATTCCTTTTTGCATATAAACTCTCTGTACCAGCATCCCTCTGTGGAGTTTGGGCCTCAAGGCACTACACTGTCTTGATAGTGGTGGGGTGAACCATCAAGTTGGCCACTCAGGTTGGACCATCACTTTGACATTAAGAGACTTCTCCAATGCTACTTTGGTTTAGAAATCTTGGACCTGGGAAAGCTTGTGATAATTTCTGGTATTTCCTAAGGGCTTGGGGTTGGGGAACTTGACAGCTGACGAGGGCAGCTAATCTCTTTGGTGGTTATCTCGGTACTTTTCCGTCCCTCCCCACCTGGAACGAGGAAACCTGGAGGGTGGCTCTGCAGGGAAATTAAGCTGAAAACAAACCAAAAAGAAGTTAATGGAACTTTTTTCAAATCTCTTCTTAAAGGTTCTGATTTTTGTGTTCCGGGTTGAAAGTTGGTTTGTATTTTCTCCGAGCTGGTCTGTCCCTTGTTCCACTGATCGGCAAACGATAGTTTGCCAAAATCATTATCTAGTATTCTTACTGTTGTAGCACTGTTAACACTCTGAGTGCTTTGCAAATATTAACTGTGCCACAAACCATTCACATGAATGCTCTAGGGCAACCAGAAAAGAAGAACTGGAAATTCTGGACTGAACCACTGGTCTAACCACAGGAGTCTGGTATTTTGCCTTCTCCCATAATATATTAGGCCATGTGTCCATCAGGTTAATCCTTTCTCCTATAAGTGATCTTTTCTGGTTGCTTTGTTTATTCTAGCTTGACAGGTCAGCAAGTTTTGGGACAGAGATGAAGGGGAAGGGGTGGGAGAGGGAAGGGTGTAATTCATAATCAAAAAAATAAATCAATGATGTTATTAAACTCTGATTATATATTTAGAATTTTAGATTTGGTGTATTTTCATTGTAAGTATTCAAGTGAATCAAACAGGTAATATTAGCAGCAGGTGTTGTCTATACTAGAAAACCACCCATGTGCTGTTGATTACCTGTCCAGAAAAGAATGGGATTTCATACCAGAGCCTGACAAAACTCCACATCCCCTGCCTTACCATTTCTCTCTGCTGTGGAAACACCAGTATTTTCTGGGGCAGTGGCTGGGAACACTTCCTCTCTCTCTGAACTTTTCTGCACGCAAGAATACTGAGCAAAAACCATTGTGTCCTCTACAGTCGGTGGCCTCTACTGAATATTTTCAGACAGCCTCCCAGGAAAGATTAGGCACCTTTGGCAATGTTTCTGACATTTACCTCCTTACTTCTAGCCCCAGACATGGCTCTCTGAGAGGTATTTTCATGAGTCATGTTCTTCTGAACTGGTACTGGAGTGTATGTTCTCAGCTGAAGGAGGATGTCTATGAAGGAGATGGAGGAAATATTAAAAAAATATCAGAAATGTGCCATACATAGTGGAAAGCAACTGGCGGGTAGAACTTGCAGCCATGGATCTCCACATCATAAACCTTGTTGGACTATTCACACTGGTTTTTCACTGTAGTGCAACACAACACAGGCTGGTGTAGCAGTTCTCTGTCTCCCATCACGCCTCCCAGTGAGGGCAGTATCAGAACTTGCAATGTCACATCCTAAGCAGGCAAGAAAAGCTGCAGTCAGAACTTGTTGTCAGTTGAGACAATGAAGCACACAGTCCCCACCTCAACAACAACAAAAAAAATCCCATTCTGTCTGAAATCCAGCATGCATTGTCAGAACTCTCCAGGTGAGAACCCCAGTGGGTTCAAAATGCTCAGCAATATCAAAGTACGAACTTTGCCTGTAGGGAATTGAATTTCCAGCATACTGGGGAAGGAAGGTTCCTTTGTGATGTTGTGAAGGATTTGACGGAGGGGTTAAGAGTTGCCAGGATGGGTCTCTTCTTCAGCAATGACTGCTGATGTTGAGCTCCTCACTCCAAGAAGACACTAGCATCCATCTTGAAGAGTTGCCCCTTTGTACGTTCAGATCAGGCTGCTGCTCACAGCAAAATTGCCAGCAAAAGAGAGAGGGGGAGATAAAGAATGAATATGATGGTGGTGACAGGGTAGAGTGATCAGAGATACCTCAGGGATCTTCATAGGCAAGTCTTTGCTTTAGAGCTTTCTATCAAATACGGAATATCCTCCCACCTCCATTGCTTATCAACAGATGGAAGCAAGCATGGGAACACAGTCAATGATCAGACTTAGGCCTTTCACACATCCTCCACTCCAGTCAAGCAACCTTTGATGAGCTCTGCTCATGGAGAAGGGTGGGAGGTTGCACTTCCTGATGCATTTTTGGTTGCCAAAAAGAAAGGGAAAATGGAAGGGGATAAAGATCAGGAGTGTTGATGAAAGGACTTTGTGCTGACCCTCTGTGCCCTTGCTCTATGAAATTACACTTCACCCTTTCTTCTCAATCCATGCTGGCAAAGGATAGGGTCCAGTTATGCTTCTTTTCTGTGGCATATGCCTGGTCACCACAGGAGCCCCTGGGAGCTGTGGGCGAGAAAGGAACCAAATTGCTGGCATCAAATGGGGACAGACTCCAAGACGTGATCCCCATCTGCACCCACTCTTTCCTATAAGTGCTTCCCTGCTGCTGAACACACCTGGTGTGTCCACCTGGAACACACCTACCACGCTGCTGGATGCTGCAGGGCACACTGAGATANAACCTGCTGGCTTCCTGCCT
This sequence comes from Drymodes brunneopygia, assembly GCA_013400955.1. Classification (NCBI taxonomy): domain Eukaryota; kingdom Metazoa; phylum Chordata; class Aves; order Passeriformes; family Petroicidae; genus Drymodes; species Drymodes brunneopygia. The sequence continues at coordinate 1,556 of VZTZ01037542.1, read as the reverse complement.
TTAAAGGTTCACAGCAAGCACTGGTATACACTCCAAGAGGTCAGAAAATAATTCCATGCTGTGGAATGGGGGTTCCTCTGGGCACGCACACACATACAAGACATACTGGGGAAGTGAGACATACATGAACAAACCTGAGACAGCAGGAAGCTGTGAGGTTTGCGTGCCTGTATGTGCACACACACATGACACAGAGTACATTGCAGTACACTTAATGACTCTGTCCCACAACACATTTTTGCCAAGTAGGAACAGCGTGACCTTTCCTAATGTTCTGCTGGTAGTTATTTAATTTATGTATTCACTTTGTAACTTTTACATCATCTGCTTTCTTGACTGCAGCATTACTGTGTAAATACGTGTGTATATATGTACAGAAACTAGCTCAAGCAATTATATTCAGGTTGGGAAAAGGGTGGGTTTTATATCTGTACAGTATTTCCTTATTAAATAATGGCATGGGGGGGGTTGGGAAAGTTAACTTCTAAATTGTGGTTTTATTGGTCTGTGGTGTTTGAAGTTGTTTCAGTGGTTGCTTTTGCTGGTTCGGAAAGTTTATCTGGATGTGATATGTGTGTGCCAAGAAAGAGTCCCCAGAGAGGGGAGGTTTGGGATTGGTAAGGGGTGGTGGGTAGCAGAGGGTATTAATAATTTCCTGTAATAAAAGACATGTTGATTGCTAGGGACTGTTTGTGTGAGGCACAGGGCTGTTTCCTTCTCTATGTGCTTTGCTCTTTGATTACTTCCTCTTCCCTGGTCCCCATTGTTATCTCCCTGGGATGTCAGCAGAGTACACTTGTTACTGTGGATTACAGGGATCTCCCTATAGGCCTTCCTCTCCTGGCCAGTTCCCTTTTTTTGCGGCCTTTCCAGTACCAGTGAAAGGGGAGGTGGCATGGTCTCAGACCCTCTGTGCCATTCTTCACCACTTTATTTCCTCTGCTCTTTGTCCTTCCTCTTAGCAGAACCTCATTTTCAGGTGTTTTGAGCTCCCCAGCAGCTTACAGCTTCATCTCCCCAGCCTCTTATCTACTCTCCCATCTTACACCAATTCTTCAATTTCATCTCTATGCCTCTTCCCTCAGAATTACTTATGTTGGCTGTTTGCCTGCTCTCCTTCTCTTATTGCTCTTCTTGCTCTATTGTCCTCATCAGCCTGTGCAATGCTTTGTAGAAGAAGAGTGAAGGGCAGGCCTCCACTTCTTCTCTCCTGGAAAATTCTAGCCAAGACCAGATTTTTAGAAGATGATATTTTGTAGCTATTTTTGACTTCTCTGTCATGTTCGCTGAAGTGGTGTTCTGCCCTTGCACACTCAAGAAATAAGAAATCATCAGTATGATGATGGCAAATTTGCCCATGCAAGGGAGCAGTGAAACTGTATTTTCTGAGAAAGCCCAGAGAACTAACATAATTTCTGTCCTTGATGGCTGACTGATAAATTTATAGCAGGGGCAGATACAGTTTTTATCCACTCCAGGCTGACCCATATCAGGATCAGTACAGTTTCTTTGCTTTTACTCTATGTGAATAAAGCAAGGCTGCTGGAGAGAAGTAT
>VZTZ01037539.1:0-11251 GCA_013400955.1 Drymodes brunneopygia | reverse complement strand
ATTGCAGATTGACAGTGGTGTTACTTGTTGAGCCAGGAGCTGGAACAGAATGTTAAATGTTCCCCTTCCATATTCAGCACGTTTCTTTTCACTGGTTGTTCAGAATTTTGTTTTGCAAGTGTAGGTATCTGCTGGTGAAAATACAGGGAGTATTTTCTCCTCCTAGTTATTCTGTAGGAAAGGATGTTGAGGTTTATACCCATCACAACTTTTGATGTGTCACTTTTGCCTTGACCTTAGTAATTCCTGAGAATCTGATAGAAGTGTCTGTCTAATTTTGCACTGGAACAGACTGAAAGAAGAACTTCACCATTTAGGTAAGATGTTGACCAGCTGGTACATTTGCATTAATAGCCTGTTATAGGTGTCTGGTGTTACTGGGGGCTTATTTGGTAACAATATTCACTCAGTGATGTAAAGACATGCCACAGAACAGGAGACAGAATGACCAGCTGAGGTCTATGGATTAAACTGTGTTCCCAGAGTTATTTTGTGCTTGTCCAGCCAGCGGTGTTTGGATCAATAGACTTTATTAACTCTGCCACTTGTTTGTTCAGTTTCGTCTGTTGGGGGTTTTTCCGGGGGGGTTATTTAGTTTCTTTGTTTCACTCTTAAAATTTTCGTTGACAAACTGATGAAGAAATGCTAAGAAGATAAAAACCTCTTCATTATTTTTTCTGGCAGAGACCTGCTACTTATCACTGCTCTTGGCTAGCTTGGCTTCTTGCTGAGGATACCAATACAAGTTATTCTGGCAATTAGTTTAGTGCTTCCTACTGCTAATGACCTCTTGTCTAGGAGAGTGGCTGTGATATTTGCACAGCTTAGCTTGTCTGGTGACTGACTTTCTTGCAGAGTAACTGTGCTTTTTAAGCCTTTATAAATATATTTACCATTTTAGCCCTTTCCCCCTCCTATAACAATATGCAGAACCTCACCTGTTCTGGAGGTACTTCTTAGTAATTGTCTCCTGTGGGACATGAAGACCTCAGTGACACAACAGTGCACAAGCCAGGGAGCTGCAGGCTTGCAGCAATCCAAGGCAGGCGGCTGTGGGATTTATTTTCCAGAGAGCCAAGTGCCTCTTTTTGTTCTCTGGTGTTACTGGGCATAGCAGGGACATGGCTGTGAATACTTATCACTTCCACTGGGATGTGCAGAGCAGAAGGAATTTCAGTGTGGAAAGAGGACATGAAGTGATTTGTTAAAAATCCGTTATTTGCTGGGGGAATTTGTACTGGTGTTATCTGGGATAGTTATGCACAACAGGGACAAGAACCATGCTGTTCCCCCCCCCTTTTTTTTTTTAATTTTTAAGAACAGAAAGTGACCACGTGGGAATATGCTGTATTTATAAAGTATTTAACAAGCAACTAACCGATAATGACAAGTTCAAACAGAAGTCATTGTGCTGCAGTTGTGGTTTTTTGTGTGTGCATGGTTTGGCTGGTTGCCTAATCAGAAAGTTGGACTCAGACTTTTTTGTGAACATTTAGAGGTGGTGAAGTATCTGTTACTTGACTAGTAACAGGAGTCTAGAAGGAACCTTTTATTATCTTCAGATCCAACCCTTAGCTCAAACAAAATAGAGAGAAGGCACTTTGTGGATTTTCCCCCAGAGCCCTGTCAAATGATTCATAATCACAACCTGCCACAGTGCTGCTGTTCCAGCCCTCTGTCTCTCTTGTCCAGTAGTTGACCATTATAAAAAATCTGACACAAAGAACCAACAGCTCTTCCTAAAGTGATGTACCTACAGCCATAACCTTCCTGAGGCAGCTGATAGTTACTTGGGATGCTCAGCCTTTGCAAACCACACTGTGAAGAATTACACTGTAAAGAATAAGCGTATGTATTGTCTGACTGTCCCCATCTCTGCCTCTGACCCATTTAGCCACATAACCATAAAGTTGAAACAGATGCCAATGAGCTTTAATATTGCTCTTTAGTTGTTTTTTTTCTTAAGCACATTATTTTCATTCTTTTGATTCAATTTTCATTAGGTGTTTATATATGTCAGAGGCCTAGTGAGCGTTTTTCTTATTTTTTCAGATTCTTTTCCATGTTGTTCTGGTTTGAGCTTTTGGAAACAGGTATTTTTTTATTGGTTTGTCCTTGCAGTGTTAATATACATTGTGTGGTCAAAGGATTGTATTAACATTTGTTACAGCCTAGTCATTCATATACCAGAATTCAGTACAAATACTGCTTTATAATTAGTATACACTCCACTATATTTTTCCCATAAAAATCCTCATTTGATCCATTCTTTAACTTAAAATGTCAATCAATCTCTAGGCTGTTTAGTAGTATTGTTCCAGTTTATAGATGGTGGTTGTCTAGCTTTTTTTTTTTTAATAGCATTCTGCACCAACTAAATGAGGGACTGTACTTAAGCAGAATTATTTTGTTGCATGAATCATACATACAAAATTAAATCACATTTTTGAACTTGTGTCCCTTCCCATAATAATACAGTATGATGTAATTTGGTCCTCTTCCTTCTGTTCATGGTTCTCAGCAACTTTCAGTGCATTTCAGTCTTCACTTTTCCATGCTAATTTTCTTTACTTTTTCCCTTCTAATCAGGACTTGTGCACTCTTGCCCCCTTGCTCCTGAGGGTCTATAGTCAACCCTCCCAGAGCCTGACTTAGTAACAACTTTGGGTCTGGACAGGCTGCAATTCAGACTCAGCTGACTGTACTGGGTACATCTGTTGTACTGAAAGGACTCTGAGATGAACAGTTTGGGTGAGGAGGATGATGTTCTGCATACTCACACCCAGGCAGATGAATCCCAAGTCTGGTATTAAAAAAACACCTATGTGTCCCTTGCACAGCTGCTATATTGGATGCCCAACATATTTGGAATGCAAAGCACCAGGTTATTTAAGGTCTCTTATTTCTGCAGTCCATTAAGAAATCTTGTTAAGCTCTGGTTTAAGGAAGAAAAGCATAAATATATTAAAGATAAATGGAGTCAGAGACTTTTTTGTTTACTCTTGTTCATGATCTAAACTATAAGACTATGCCAGCTTTCACTTGAATTGTATCACACAAGGAATCCACTCTGGGGAGGGAGGACTGTGGCTGATGAGGAAGAAGTGTCATTGTCATGGCTTGATGCCCGAAGTTAAAAGTGGTCAAAATGATAGTGGGAACTTATTAGGAAGGTAACAGCATCATATACCATGCTCAAGGTAGTAAAATTTAATGCTGTGTTACTGAAAAATGAAGGTGGGGAACAGAGGCAAAAATAATGCGGAATATGTGAAACAGGATATTGGGAGTGAATTTTGAAATAGACCACCTCGATGCTAAGCATGAGTAAAAGAAAATCACCACATTGAACCTTTGGAATTAGGAAGAAAGGGGTAAAGTCTGAAACAACTGGCATCATTTTTACCACTGGGTGTGCAAGACAATGTTATACCCAGATTTCTGTGTCATGGATGCATCTGGTTGCCTCTGCTTCAAAAAACTTCAGTAAAACTAGATGATGATGATGATAGAACATCTTCCTGTGTAATAGGAAGCTAAAGTAAGTTTCCTCAATTTTGGAAAAAGGATAGTAGAGAGAGTTGTGAAAGTTATCTATAAATGTTGAATTCTGTTGATAAACCAAACACTTCACTGAAAATACAAGAATTCAGAGAAAAAAGACCTTAAAAATGAGGAAAAACATTTTCATATATTATTTAAATAAATGGTGGAGCTCCTTGTCACCTGAAGCTGTAAAAGTATAAACTGACTGTGGGTTCATTCGAGCCCCTTACCCTTGTCATTGATGAAGATATTAAAAAGGAGTGGCCCCAATACTGAGCCTGGGGAACACCACTTGCAGCTGGCCACCACTCTTTGGGCTCAGCCATCCAGTTTTTCACCCAGTGAACAGTGCAGCTTTTCAAGCTGTGGGCAGCCAGATGTTTCCTTGTTCTCCAGCATCACTTGAACTCCTGCATTTCATGATATTTGCTCATCATAATTCATGTGTCTGGAAGAGGATTTGTGTTATTTGAGCCTGAGGTAAACATGTTCAACAATCTGCTTTTAGAGGGTGTGCTTCCTTAGCTAGAATTAAGACAAAAGTTCTTGCAAATGTTTAGATATTACTGAGTTATAATAAATTCCTATAAGATAATTATACTTGCTCTCTTTTCAAGCCAGCCTTCATTTCTCTATTAATGCTATTGTTAATTGTGTATTGAGAGGTTGTTTGTCTTTTGAGGACAGCAGAATAAAAGGATTTACCAAACTCTTCTGAAAATCTGCACAGTGCAGAAATATTCAAACCTTCTAAATAATTTATTGAGAGCACAGCCAACAATATGAAATTTTCATGTATGGGTATTAAACAGGCAACCTCACACAAACTTGAAAGGCATGAAAAATAAGGTTAGGCTTCAAAACAGGGGTCAATATTCTCAGGCTTAGAGTGATAAAAAGGTAATCACAATAACGTTTAATCTGTTTTTATGAAAAATTTTATGTTGGTGCATTTCATAAAAGCATGAAAGAATTTGGATTCAAAGCTTAGTAAGGAGAATGGTGGTTGCTGAATAAGGACACAAAACAGTTCCAACATACACCAGTAACCAGGCTTGTTTCATGCCCTGTGTAGCTGGTTAGGTCTGGGAATGACTATTGTCTCCTCCTGGAATGTCCTCTTCTCCTGGGACTTTGGATAAGAGAAATTACGTAGTGCCACTGACAAAATACATTTTGCAATCATTTGAGTCTAACCATCATATAAATACTGTTAAAGCATATTTTACTGGCTTTTACGTTATGCTGATAATTCTCATATTAACAATTTTTGTTGCCCAGGGGTGTATTTCAATAAATAATATGATTGAGTTTGTGTTTCTTAAGCTAAAACTACAAATACCTGTCCTCTTCAATCATTACAGGAAATGGTATATAGATGATTATTCCTGTTTTGGCTATGGTACACGATTTAATTCAGTGATTGAATTTTTAGAGACATAGCTGATGTACATTTTAGTGAAACACATTTTGTTTCATATGCAAGTTATTGTGTTTACTGCTTAAACTCCATTAATACCATTCAGGCCTCTGTGAATTACCAAATGGAATAACAGATATTTGCTGATACCCTTTGGAGTGTTTTGGTACTACAAGGGCTTGCTAAGTTGCTAAGCATTAGTGATATATTTGGCATAACACAAGAAGGAATATAAAGCTAGTCATTGTCTCTGATGTCCTTGGGTGAGCTCTGGGTTCTGGGATGCTTAATTCCTGCTCAGTTCCCTCTGATGTGGGCAATAGTTGGACATTTTAATAGAAATTGGATAATTAAGTTACTCTTTGTGAATGGCTCTTGGTGGGAATAACTTCAGTTTAGCCATCTTCAGTGTTGACATCCACAGCTGAGCTTTACAGTCTGGGCTCCCTTTATAGCCAGTGAGGAGAATCAGACATTTCTGGAGTGTGATTCATCTGGTCTGTTTTAAACATCAACATTAGGGTGAGATTTACAGCCTAAATGGGGTGACATAAATAGATGTGATGTTCTCTGGAGCTTTATATAGCAGAAGCACATTCACTGGGCCACTGACTGAAACCTTCATCTTCTCCTTCCAAGAAGGCTGCCCCAAAAGGAAGAGAGGATGTGCCCCTCTCTGTGCCAGCTGGTGTTCATTTTTTCCCATACAAAATTCAATGCCTGCAGCTAAGGGACAGTGGCTGGGCCACATAGGCACTGGAGTTTAATAATGCTTTAAAACAATATTTTTGTTGGGAAATTCAGATTTGAATCCTCTTACCTAGGTGAGAGCCTTAATTGCCCATCTGTTGGTTGCAAGCAGGCAGCTATGACAGTCTTACCTCTCCTCTGTCAGGTCTCTGGGCTGTGCCAACAAGTTTGGTGATGCCAGCTGGAACAAAGCACCTCTCTGCTCAACGTGGCCAAGTTTCTGGTGGCTTTGAATATGGTCAGAAATGTATTTAAGTCAGGGATTTTGATACATAGGTAGTCAGACTCTTGGGTCTCACATTGGAAGTCTGTTCTAACTGTGGGACTCTTTGCTTTTAGTGAGATGGGAGCTCTGAAGCATCTCGGGCCATGTAAACAAAAGTGACCAATTATAAAGTGACTTTATAATTTAGGAAAATAATAATAAACACTTTTTATACTGCTGCTGATGTCATAGTGTCTCTGCAAATAGTTCTTTTACAAGGCTGATAGGCTACTCTTTGCATCAATGACAAATGATGTCTCTGGATATCGTGTTACAGACATCTTGCCACACATCTGCAATCTATTTTCAGTTCTCTGTTGCTCATTACCAATTTAGGAAAGGGTTTGAAAAGCTATAAAGACACAGAGATTTGATAGGGCAGAACTGAAACTGTACTGTAACACAAAGCAAGGCCAGATCAGAATTTTAAGCTGTCTAGTACAAAGTTCAAAACCCATGCATTTTTACTCCCCTCCACTCGAGAGTAATTCCTAACTGGAATTACTGGTGAGGGCATCACAGGGTAGAGATGGTGCTGCTCTGTACTTCTTTAGGAAAAGCTAACTGATGTGTTTTTGTGAATTAAGTGCTTTGGTTGTGGGCTTCAGAAAACCACTACCTAAGTGAGAATGCTTGCAGCTGTAAGACTGCATGTCTGTTTACTTAACCATGTTGAAATGTCTTTTTTCTGCTTTCTTCCACCTACTTGGGGAAAATCAAAACCAGTATGAGTAAGAATCCTGTGGGCTTTCTGCTTTTGTTGTTGCTGAATGATGTGTAGACCTGTGATTCATACTGTTCTTGCATGTCTGGCTGGCGTTCATATTTGAAATTGCTGTATAATTATGAATTACTCAATTTTATATTCTCCTGAAAGCAAAGTATGTCTGCAAGCTGTAAAAATTAGTTTGATGTCAACACACATTTCACTAGTCTCTTAAAAATTTCTCTTTTAGTAATCAGGTTCTGAGTGCAATTCTGGATTCTTATAACAATGTATTCACCACCATTCCCATCCAAGTACATTTATCAGCACACTATTTGGAATGCATACCTGTAAAATTCTACCTGAGTATTTATAGACTTCTAATCCCTGTGGTGTTTTAACAGTTGCCTTTAAATAAGGCATCGGGGCTTATTCTCTTCTTACTAGCAATTTAATCTGCAGTTGGCATTTCAGGAGTGGTCTGTTATTTTAAGGATTTGGACTTGGTATTATCTGTGCCCTGACAGCACTGCATGCCTGGATGGGTCACTTGTGTTTGGCATTGCATGAGGGTGGCAGAAAGGTTCCATTGCCTGAAAAAGGGAACCAACATGGGAAGGCACAAAGAGCATCTTCCATGTATTGAAGAGACTGAGGGGAGACAGAGCAGTCTACAACTTCCTCATGAGGGGCAGCAGAGGGGCAGGCACTGATGTCTTCTCTGTGGTGACAGTGAGGGAATGGCCTGGAGTTGTGTCAGGGGAGGTTTGGGTTGGATATCAGGAAAAGGTTCTTCACCCAGAGGATGGCTGGGCACTGGAACAGCTCCCCAGGGCAGCAGTCATAGCACCAGCCTGACAGAGCTCAAGAAGTGTTTGGACAATGCTCTTGGGGACATGGGGTGACCCTTGGGGATGGTGCTGTGCAGGGCCAGGAGCTGGACTTTGATGATTCTTGTGGGTGCCTTTCAAGTCAACATTCTCTGTGAATGTAGCGTGGTGTTGACAGTCTTTGCTGTAGTGGTGTTAGTCTCCATTCCCTTTGCAGGATGCTGCAGCACTGTGAAGGGACAGAGGCCTCTCTGAAGAGTGCCACTGCACACCTCACTTGCCTAGGCTGGTATATTTTTTTAGGAGTGATCAAAAAAAACCCCAATAGCATGACTTCAGTATAAATAATTTATTTCTTAAGAGGAAGGTTTCCAGCCATGACTCAGGTGTGTGATGATGCAATATTACAGTGTTATAGGGAACTGGCTTTGACCTTGAGAAGAAACTTTAAAACTGCCTGTCATTGCTTTGATGAAAGAAAACCTCATTTCAGGAAGTCCACTATCTGTGATGATTCCATTTCATATACCAGAATTATTTTCTGGTTTTTTATGGTACACAGAAGTACAGTTTTACACTGTGGCTATGTCCGGACTCACTTAAGAAGTGTGTGAGGCATCAAAGATCTTTGCCTTTATCAATTCCTTCTTGCATTCAGTGATTGTCATCAACAGCAGCTGTAAATTCTGTGGAATTTCTGTATCTTTCATCCCTCTTAGTGACATTCAGCTGGCACTGAAAACAGCCAAAATAGGTAAGACCTGTCAGTGGTAGCTATCTCCTGAGATGATCCCCTTCCTCCATGTGGCACTTTTTCTGCTTTTACAGTTTAGATGCATTGGCTATCTTTTGAGTATTCCGAATATCAGTCAAAATAGATCTGCCTTTTTGGAGAGTAGATCAGTCCCTCAAGAGAATGTCAGGCAAATTTTATGCAATTACTTACACTGATTAATAGATTTCTGTAATAGTATGCAGTATGTGTGGCATATAGCACTGGAAACAGTGAAAACTATGTTTGTAAGAATAGCATGAATTTCTTAAAAATATTTGACATGACTGCAGTTCAAACCCCATTTTGTCTTTCCTGTTTTGCTGCTACCTCCACCCATGGTATAATTTCAGCAGCATCTTTGCCAGCCTCCTTCTCCCTGACCCGCTTCCTCCTCCAGACGTGTNTGAGGCTCACCCAAACATGTTGTTGAGTTTTACATCTGGTCTCTCTTACCAGTTACTGTGTGTGAGTCCCTCATACTGAACCTTTCTAGGGTTTCCAGGCTACAGGTGCAGATCCCATCTGCTTTTTATCACCTTCTCTTGGCTACTTTCTCCAGCTGTGGTCCCCTCACCCCCATCGCTCCCCATTTTTTCTCCAAAAATTTCCCTATTCCCTGCACTGGTTCCAGTCACCACCTCTTCCATCCTAGTTCACTTTTGTCCTCAGGTCTACTTTTCTGTCTCCTAAGTTTAAGATATTGGTGAGGGTGTTGATCAGACTTTCAGAGCAACCTCAGTTTTGTGACATTTTGCACATTTCTCAGAGTTTTGAGAAGTGGGATCTTGATGAATTGATGTTTTTTCATCAGAAGGCTTAGACTTTTGATAAAGATCCCTCACTTTCCCCTTTCTGTTCAGCCAGCAGATATGACTTCCTACTTTAAAACACTGAGAAACTTTCCAGATCAAAACATCATCAGAAATTATACCTTCACAAAGCACTTCTGTTCCAACAAAGCAGTATAGCTGGACTGAAATATATTTCATGGGACTTTTTTCAGGGAGCTTTTATTAGTCAGAGAGTGCTCTAAGAGTACTAAGTGAGGACAGACTCTCCAGAAATATTTAGATACTAAAAATGAAAATGTCTCTGTTGAGCATGTCTGAACTCTGATTTTTTTTTTTTTTTATGTGTATATATATAAAATATAATTTGTCCAAACTTGGAGGAACACTCTCACACTTCAGAGCAGAAGAGTTGATGAAAGCAAAGGGCAGTGGAATTTTTCATCTAGGGCAACATATTCTCCTCTAACCTCATCTCAGAAATGAAATGTTTTGACTGAAATTCCTTCTTCCTTATGTAATTAAATCAGTCTGAGGGAGACACCATGAAAAACAAACCAACCCAAGTAGTCCAAGGGGGTAAAAATTGGCAAAGATCTCAGGAACTGAAAATAGAAGCAAGTGTTGAGCAACTCTTACAGTAGCTACCACCTTTGCCTCTAAAATTTGAGGTGTAATATTGTCTGATCAGTAGGTTGTTCCAAAATGCAGTCCTCATGCATTTCTTGGGAAGATGTTCTCAGTCCCTCCTACTGGACTGTTTCAAAGCAATTGAGGGCTTCCTACCTACACCTGCACCTTGGGTAATGTGCTGCCATCCCTGGTGTGGCAAGTGGAGCTGGGGATCCCTGCCTGTCCTGGTGCAGCAGCCAGGGGGGCTGGCTCGGGGGGCTGCCCTGTGTGGGGTGCAGGGTCCAGCACCCCCTGTCCAGTCCTTGGCCCCCAGTGGCAAGAAGGGGTCCTCACTGCTTCACTCATCAAATTCTCTTCCCAAAGAAGAGTCTTGTGGAGGATGGCGCAGGGCCTGCTTGAGCTTGTAGATGACACCTACTGTTGCGTTGTCCCTTGGGTGCCATGGGGCAGCAGTGGGACAGTGCCAGAGCCCTCCTTGCCTGCCCAGCCCTGGCTGCTCAGTGCAGCTGTGTTCTTCCAGATGTTTTACAAAGTCCCAGTGGGTCGTGACATTGGTGCTTGCTTCTGTAGTGCCAGATATTTGGCATCAACTACAGATGGCACGAGCCAGTGTAAAGGCACAAACAAAGCCTAGTGGAGGGAAACTTCTTGCCCTTTTGGAAGAGGAATTTAAGACCCCACTGTAACAAGCCCTAGCCTTATATAAAATCACAGTCCTGTTGCTGGGCTGTGCATTAGCACAGCTTTCGTGTTCTGGGTCATTATCACTTGGCATAGTGTGTGTTTTCTTTCATTTTATGGGAATTTGATGTATTTCACCAGTGGGTAGAAAAAAAAGTCATCACTGAGAATGTTGTGATAAATTTTTTTTTCTCTTGAAGAACTATGGAATTATTCTGAAATGTATGACACGTGTATAATAACAGCCTAGTGCTCTGTTTTTAAAAAATGTGCTAGAGGCGTTGTGCAGTTTCCAGGAGGCTTAATGAGGGAGCCATACTGTGTTGGAAATTTTTCAACAATAAAAATTGACCTATTACATGCTTATGTAAAATGAGGGTTGACAATCACACGAATATGTCCAAAATCAAATACAGGCATTGTGAAATATCACTTCTTTCCCACAGAGAAACTGGTCACCTGTTCACGGTAGGCTTTTGCATTATATCCTATGCAATAAAGAATAAGATGCTTCCCCACAGGGAAACAAAATGGCAGAAAAGTACTGGCCCAGTGCCCTTCTATCAGTGCTTTTCACTGACTCTTTTGCCAAGTCTTCAAAAATAACTCATAGGCATACTTTTCAACATATGTTTTGCCTCTTTGTTGGTTTAAAGGCATAGAGGGAAGAAAAGGTCATGTATTATTCACCACTTCATCATCAAATGCAGAAAAAATTCATTGTTTGCTTGTTTGATTTTATTTTACTCTCCCTAATACATCTTTTATCTTTAAAAAAATCTAGAGTCTTTCGCTGTTCTTTTAACATCTATCAGAAGTAGCCTGTTCTTAAAAACAGAACATATGGCTCTGAACCT
>VZTZ01037524.1:0-44455 GCA_013400955.1 Drymodes brunneopygia | reverse complement strand
AGGGTGGGCAAGGCGGGCAAGGCGAGGTCTCGGTACCCTTTGCACTGTGTCAGAGTCACCGCAAGAGAAATGGGCAGGAACACAATGGATTGAGGGATACGGCTGCAGCAGCGGGGCTCTGCAGCGACGTGTACGTGAAGCAAGACCGGCAGTGTGCTTGTAGTAGCTTTATAAAAAGGTGTGTCACTACTGCACGTTGTAGGACAGGTGAGACAGGTACCAATGTACCGTCGAAAGGTTTTAAAATAGGGGATTACTTCCTTTCTCCGTAATGAACACTAGCTCTAAATGGACCCCAGAAAACCGGTGTGAAAGAAGGCTTGTTGTCAGTTCTAGGTGGACTAGACAAATGAGCATAAGTGCTTTTATTTTGGCCTCTCAGTTTTTATAAAGGACTACATTTGGTAGAAAGCACTGAAATAGTAGGAGGGTCACGTTGTGGTAAAGAGAATGGAGCTGAATTTCAGCATGAAGTGAAAAAGATGGTTGCCTCACATAGTCTTTTGAGAAATGATAGTCCTCTGCTTACTGCACAAAGTGTGCAGTTTTTGTCCTATTTCAAAGCCTTTGTTCATGTCAAATTAGGATTGAGGGATATTATCAGATCGAAAATAAGAATCAGAATATTTTCTTTTCATAAGGCTCCTGCTGCTGTTGCAAATTGATTTATTTTCTGGTGCTAAATAAAGTGCATGTTTATTTTCTTTTCCAAATTTACATTTGCTTCTTTTTTTGTATAGTCCTTTTCACTGTTCTCCATTTTTTGGTTGTCTGTCTTTGTCTTACAGATTTTCCTGTCAAAAAGAAGGAAAGGATGGAAGGGGGTTTTTTATGTTTTTCTTTAGATAAAAGGTTTCTCTTTGGTTGCAATTTGCATTTGGACAATGAAGATACCTCCTTCTAAAGTAAAAATTAGTAGAATGGGGAATGGTTACTGCACTTCATTAACTGTGATTTTTTTTTCCCCAAGTCATCATTTCAGCATGCCCAAATAATTGCTTCATGAAAGACAGTATTCTTGAACGTGTCATAGTGACCTCTTGACTTTCAAAAGTTAAGGAGCTGGTCACAGAAATCTTGAATAGGTTCTGTCCCGGTTTCTTTTTTTCCTGAGGGCATCTTAACATGAGATTAAAACTACAATTCTTAGCAAGTGTCAAGTATTATGCCTTGCATTGAATAAAATGACATTAAGGTTTGATTCTTTTGGTTAAAATAGGCACCTTTACAGAAGGGGGCTTTTTCCAATTAAAATTTTTTCCCATTCAGATTCAAAAGATTCAAAGATTTAGATTTAATTCTATAAAATACATGGGAATAAAGCTGGATGGATTAATTAAGCATAGAAGTTTGTTTACTTTATAAGGATATTCTTATATATGAAAAAAAAATTAAATAAAAGAAGACACAGTGATTTAAATAATTTTAGTGTCCTAAAATAATTTTCTTGGATTCGTGAATTCTGGGATGTTTCTTTGAAAATCTTCAAAATCAGGTTTTGTATATGAAAATCCGTGTACATGAGTGAGACAGGTACCAACATACTGTACTATATACAAGTATCAATATAATGAAAGACAGTGAAAACTCTGAACACTGTTGTTTCTCTTGCTGAGGAAGAAAACCAGCAAGAAACTGAGGTTGGGAAGAGGCAGAAGGAGGAATGACACTGGAGGGCAAAGAAATGGGAAGAACTTTCATAGTAATTTTCCTGTTTCTTGCTTATAACAGTGGTATGTCTGTTTGCTTTAATTGAAGTATCAGATCCAACATCTCAGAAATGGCAAAGGCCAGACAAGACATTTGGGACATTTTTGCCTTTCCCTATGATCTTTGGGCTGCATAACCCCTTTTGTGTATTGCAGCAGCAATTTTTCCTGTGGTCAAAAGCAACATCTACCACCTTTCTTACGGCATCAGGCTCCTGAAGAGGAGTTGGTTTATTAGACAGAGTTTGCAGAACAAAATTACTTCCTGGACTGGGTGAGACAAAGCAGTTGAGCTGGGAAGCATTTGTGGACTTCATTTGACCCATGGAGCACCAGTTAGACCATGCTAAACAATGTTGTTAATGTATTTTGAGGACATACCTGTTCTGTCATTCTCACTATAAAGCAAGAAATGCCCAACTCGGAAAGATTTCTTTAGAATAGTTTGGGTTAGTTCAAAAGTCTGGTCTTTGTTCAACAGGAGTCAGGATGAGGTACCTCAGTAAGCATGTAAGATAATATGTACATTCAGTACTGTCTTTTCAGAACAGTTTAGAAATTAGGGACTTCAAACACAAAACTGTTTTTTTCATATGATCTTGTATAAAAAAATCTGTCCAGTGATACCTTTTTATATTGAAACTGTCTCCTAGAACTCTCTTGCTGGTTATGTTGAAAATTACAGGTTAAAAATTGATCCTTGTTCATTCGCTCCATTCTCTTCATGACTGCTTAGATCTCTGAAGTACTTCCTCAGTTTTGGTTTCTACTGTGCTTTTTTTTTTTTTGGTCCACTCTGAAAAATCCCAGTCTAGTTGGTATTTGTACTTTGAGTGAAGTCTGTTGCTCAATGCAGCTGATTGTTTTTAAGTCATCATTATTTCTAAGTCATCATTACTTAGTTAAACAGAAAAAGGTTTTGGCAAGTGGGAGAACAGAAGACAAGAGAGCTTAACTGTTCAGAGGATCAGAAATGCATGTAGCATGCATGTGCTTCATACATGCGGTATAATGAATTTCTGTGTTGTGTTCTATTCCACTTCTACTAAATCCTATCATTTCCTTCTTTGCTGCTTCTTTGTTGATGTTTCCATTGAACTATTTTGTCTCCAGAATGATTAGATGTCTCACAATTCATCCTGTGTATGTAAAGTCAAGTGTGTGTCATTTATTAACTGAAATTCACTTTGTTAGTGGTTTTAAACTTTCCTGTGTTGTGACATTTTTTCATCTTTTTGTGACTGCCTTTAGTATACTGCATTATCATGGGTAAATAATCATGAGTAAATTTTCTCACTTCATTAATCCCAGCTTTTTGTAGATGATGTATAAAGACATGAAAAAATGCAGAACCCTGCATAGAACCCTGCAGGATTCCACAGGTTACATAGTTCCATTCAGAAGAATAAGCAGCAATTTTTAACAGCCTAGTATTTAAAACCATTTACCTGCAAGAGGATCTACTTTCTGATCTCACAGCAGCATAGTTTCTTTAGGACCTTTTGGTAAACAGTCTGTGCAAATGAAATAGGTTATATTAACTGAACTATAGATTTGTGAGTCTGAATTTTTCTCCATAGAGGAGAAGACATTTTCAGTAAATGTTATCTGTGTTTGGATTAGGGAAGAGAAAGTGAGTTTGGTGATAATTTTACTTGTTTCTGAGCAAAATATTACTGGGCACCTATGTTTTTCATACCATCTCTAAAAGAAGTTCCATCTTTAACAGACAACTTTTATTTCTACAGTGGAATGTTAAATAAGCAAGGTTTTTTGCCATATTAATTGTGGTGGAGCAATATTTCCCATAACCAGCCTACAAAGCACAGTGTTACTAAATCACTTTTCACTCAAAAGCCAGAGAAGAAAGCAAGCTTCATTTCCTTTCCTAATTTGTGGTGTTGAGCAGACTGTTTGGGGTTTTGCAAGCACTGAAATGAACATCGCACGTTCATAATGCCCTGTCCACCCAAGAAGAATACAGATTCAAGATGGTGAACAAGTAAGGTAGAGTAGGTCGTTATCTGCTATGAAGACACAGAGTTTTCCAGCTAACTAGCAATGGCAAGGGAACATTTCTCACTGCTTTGACTGTATGAGACGAGATTCGCGAGAAATCAAAGCATATTTCCATGGAAGAGGCTGAGCTGATTAGCACTGGGTGTAAATCAGAGAAAGTGTTTACAAGCTCTATTTTTCTCTGTCCTGCAGTACCAGCTCTTTTTCAGATTGAGTCAACAAGCTGTTTCTCATTCATTAGCTGATTGCATTCAGCTACTGAGCTATCCTAGGAGTGTGTTGTTTGCACTAAAAATCCTGAGCTTCACTTGCTGTTTGTTGCTGGCATGATGGAAATATGATATATGCTTATGCAGGAGGACCTCAGAGAGCTGGAGGATCTTAAAAGCAATTTTTTTTCCCTGCTGTGTTTCCACGGTTCACCTGTTAGTAGAACCAAACAATAAGACAACTTCAATTAATGCCTTGTGCCTCAGACTCAGTATAGTACAATTACTGTCTGCATTCAAGTGTTGATAAGAATATTCTTTCCTAAGATCCTGCAAGCAAGTTACTTTGATTGAGGTTTGCTGTGACGCACAGTGGATACAGTTCACAGAATGCTGTGAAACCTAAATTGGTAGTACTAGTAATTTGTGATTTGGGTTTTTAGGGTATGTTGGGGTTTTGGTTGGTTGGTTCATTGGTTGTTAGGTTTTGTTCTGTTTTTCTCCCTAGAACCATGAATACCATAATTTTAGGGGTCAGACACTCAGCAGAAACCATACCCTAGCATTTCTGTATGTTCCATTGCAGACTACTGTGTGGAAATCACCTCCTTATATGAAAGTCAATCAGACCAGTTTCCAAATTCCTGTTGTTTAAAGACTGTTGGAGAGAACTGGGGGAAAGGGGAGAAGAAATCAGTAAGCTGTGTCATGTTCGAGTACACTGGTTTGAGTTCCCGCTTAAGGTCTGGTCTTTGTGTTAGCTGCCACAGAACACTTTTTCAGTTAGTTTTCTGATGTTAATTCTGTTGGAAATCCGGTAAGCATTCGTTGTCAGATAATAAGGTCATGAGCACTGAGGGTAATGAATGTATCAATAAAGATTTTCAAACATTTGCATGACTTGTAGGGTTTTTTTACTTGCCTATTTAGATTGGAACAGCTAAAAGTATAGTTAATGTAGACTGTACAGGGAACTAAATTGCAGAGAATTTTTTTTTCTGAAAGGTGTGGTGACAAAATTCAGGTTTAGTGTCAAAAGCTGCTAGATTTTCTGTTTCTTCAAATGCAGCTTAAAAATCAGTTTCTAATGGCAGTTATGGAACTTTAAATTAGGAAGTACTAAACATTCAATCCTTTTGCTCTACAGTATGATATGTCTGTGCCAAACACAGTTATAACACAGAGCCAAATACTTTTCCAAGGAAAATAGCCCAGGAATTCAAGGAATGTATTCACTGTTCCATATACTGTTAAGGGCCAAACAGATGAGTGGACTGAGAAGTGAAATGGAAAAAGGACTTCAGATGTGTTTGTCTGGCAGGAAAATTGATGATTTCTATTGAAGGCTTATGGTTTTATTCATTTGGCTCGGCTGAAATAACGTTGCCCTGTGATTAACTTTGAGCCATTTAGCTCTGTTGTTTCTGTCTTGGAATTTTTTTTCAATTGTCCTAAGATACAGAGTTACTTCTGGTCTGAAGTTGTGAGTCAAAACTGAAAGCAATATGAAAGTATATTTAAAATTCAAGCAAAAACTAAGAATCTCTAAATAATACAAGTATTTTAGCCTGTTAAATTTTTTATGACGCCCATCCTGTGAAACAGACCAACTGTAGTGTACATTATATTAGATGGTGCTGAATCCTTGTGATTTGGTTTTGAAATCCTTTTTAACTTCATTTAAATTTTTTAAAAATTCCATTTTAGGTGAGGCTTGACTGTTAAAAACTTTACTTAAACCATACCTGTCTTCTATAATTTGTGTATGTTTGGTAGCACTTGAGTCTGACTTCCAGGGAAATGCTGATGTATGGCATCATACATATTACTCGAGTACCAAATAGCTTGTTCTGAGGCAAACTGTCAGTTTTTATATTGCCTTAGTAGGGTGTGTCTAGTTTTTTGTTCTGTTTTTCCTTTTGGTGAGGCCACTAGATGGAGTCAAAACATTGAGCCCCTGTGGATATTGATTGCAGGTAACTGGTGGGTACAGCGTTCACATACATAGTGCTGCTTTCCAGCATGCAGCACTGCTTCTCCCTCAGCCTGGAAGACCAGGATGTCTTGTTTAGCTAAGATATACTGTTTCAAAAAATAGAAAGACCAAAATGTTGCTCTTGAATTTGTACTCCAGCGTTTTTCATACTGTTTGTTACTGATTGAAAAAGTTATTCATGGCATTAGCTGTGATTTGCAAATCTGCTCTTACTTTTATCCATAAGAATGTTCTCTGAAGGTATAAGTAAGGTCCGGCAAGAAAAACATATTTATATTTATTTACATTAGAGTATTTAAGAACTTGATGACTAAATTATCTGAATTNTATTAATATTATAATAATAATATTATAATAAATACAGAAATGTATTAGTTCATTTACTTTGCTCTGTAAAATTATACTTGTTATTGTAACTAATACTCTTTAGGTGAAGCTTAATTTGAAAACTGAAAGTACCATTAAAGAGTCTTGGATGGAATTAAAACTATAAATTTGTAATCAGACTTAAATGAGACAGCAGGGTTAAATCTTGACTGTATTATATAGTGATTCTCAGTAGCAGGAGCATGTTGGTTTTTGTCTGTAGTTTCTAAAGCTGGTGCTATGTTTTCCTGCTGCTTCTTCACAGATTGTAGCTTTCTTGTTTTATTTTAATAGTGTTAATGGAATATGCCAACAAAAGGCTGCTTGCCACATATTTCAGTCATGGAAAATGTTTCTAAGCAAAACCAGACTTATATAAATGTTTAGTATGTTTAAGATACTGCACAAGTTAAAAATTAAGTCTGTAAATTCAATTGCATTGTTTGTCTTTGCAGTAGTTATGTTGGCCACTGTATTTCTGTAATGGAGTATTATAAAGGTTCTTCCCCTTTCTGAAATCAAATCAAATTTATATTTTCCAGAAGCAGCAAGTAATCAAATTGTAGAGTTATTGGTAAAAGAAATTACCTGGAATTCTGCAATTATTGAAGTCTGCAACTTAGAAGCTTTGCTTTATTCTTTAAAATCCTCTTTTAGAACAAGCTACTAAGTTTTTAAGTGTTATTCAACTTATTCTGCTTTTGGTAGAAAATACCATTCTTCCTGCTTTTGNAAATAGCTTGTTCTGAGGCAAACTGTCAGTTTTTATATTGCCTTAGTAGGGTGTGTCTAGTTTTTTGTTCTGTTTTTCCTTTTGGTGAGGCCACTAGATGGAGTCAAAACATTGAGCCCCTGTGGATATTGATTGCAGGTAACTGGTGGGTACAGCGTTCACATACATAGTGCTGCTTTCCAGCATGCAGCACTGCTTCTCCCTCAGCCTGGAAGACCAGGATGTCTTGTTTAGCTAAGATATACTGTTTCAAAAAATAGAAAGACCAAAATGTTGCTCTTGAATTTGTACTCCAGCGTTTTTCATACTGTTTGTTACTGATTGAAAAAGTTATTCATGGCATTAGCTGTGATTTGCAAATCTGCTCTTACTTTTATCCATAAGAATGTTCTCTGAAGGTATAAGTAAGGTCCGGCAAGAAAAACATATTTATATTTATTTACATTAGAGTATTTAAGAACTTGATGACTAAATTATCTGAATTTGTGCGCACACACACTCACACACACCCCCCGTCTTTCTCTCATTTTAAAATCTTGGCTCTCACTTCACTTCTGAAGCTGTTATCTCAGGTCTTTTATCAGGAGAGAATATAGTTCTCCATCCTGCATAAATCCAATATACCCTGATTTTTGTGTGGCTATGTGGACCTGTCAAATCTATCTGTAAGTNTCTGCAACTTAGAAGCTTTGCTTTATTCTTTAAAATCCTCTTTTAGAACAAGCTACTAAGTTTTTAAGTGTTATTCAACTTATTCTGCTTTTGGTAGAAAATACCATTCTTCCTGCTTTTGGGATTGGCAGATTAATACCGTAATTTATGAAAAAAGCTGCATGTGTAGTAATCTCTGTTGTAGCTGAAAGTCCAAAGGAAACCTTGTGTACCTTACCTCCTGATGTTCTCCTAAATGGATGTAGCACTGCACAAATGCATAAAGTGTTTCAGTCTGCCCTGTATGTCATTCCATTGACATTATTAGATGCCATACGACTCACTGCAGAAAAAGGCCAGTGCAAGTTGCCAACAGAGGCCAGGTAGATATTTATTGTAAAAATGCAATATAAATAAAGTTGTGTTAATTTTGAAGGATCTCACAGAAACACAGGGACTGGAAGGACATTTGGGGTGATCAAACCTAGTTCTGTGCTACCTTAAGTAACCAAGTAATGTAATACATTTTTTAAGCCGGTCAAGCACCGTGTTATAAATAGAGATGTTTTTACTTGCTGGGACTTACTGGACATCTCTTTCAGAATATCCCTGCCCTAATGCTTACAAATGCTGTTGCAATTCTGGCTTTCATGTATTCCTGACCAATTTATTCCAATTTGTTCTTATGCCTGTATTGCCTCTTAGCATCAATAGCTCTTTTTACTTTAGGATATTTAAATGGTGTGTTTAATGACAGCGATCATCTTGAGACTCTTTTTGCTAGACTAAATTCATGCATTTCATATGTGTTTCTAGCCATAGTGCAAGTTCAGGTTGCTACTGACACTTTTTATCCTTTGATTAGGCCAACACAGCTGTTTTGAAGTCACTGATCAAATGGATGATGGGACTGATTAGCTGGTAAAAAGCTGTCACCCCTGGATGTTTTTGGTTCACTTTATTTTTCACCTATATGCTGTACTGAGGATTTTCTAAGTATGACCCTAGCAATGGTTGTGCTGATGCCATTGCTAGAGTGTAGTACAGGGGAAGAGATGAGCAACAAAGGGAGGAATACTGACAGAAATGTCTTAAGGCAATACTGTTGCTTATACTTAACCCAGGCCTCTAGTGTTCTACACTGCTCCAGAGAAAACTGAGTATGATAGCTGAAACAGTTTGAACCAGACAGTTCAGGCAGTAGCAGCAGCCTATGCAAGGCAACATCCTTTGATCTGTTTTAAACTGAAACAACTTCTGATTGCTCAGTCCAAGCAGTAGTCAGCTGTTCTGTAATGTTGGTGCTGTTTACCAAAAGCAAACTTAAAATAATGTTTGTGCCTGCTTGGTTCAGTGTTTGAAGAAAACTTTGCTTTTGCATCTGGTTCCTAGCATTATTAATAGAACTTATATTCCAGCTATATCTCTGGGAAGTTAAAGGTTCCCTCGGTGATACGATTTAATATTTTCTCCCTAATAGCATGACAAATGTAACTGCAGAGTATTTTTGAGCTTCACATTATTTTAGCTATACTCTTCTTTCTTGTTTCTTTATAGTCTATTTATAATATTTGATCTTGGCATTGTTTCTTTGTTTTGTTTTTGAGCAAAGTTATTAAATTACAATTTTTATTACAGTCTGATACATGGAGTTTTGGGAATTTATTTATTTATAGTTTTACGTAGATAAATAATTCAAAACACTAAGCCATGAAAGAAATGGCCAAGATTTCACCTGTGCATATATATTTACTTGCACTGTTTTTTATTAAGCTGATGTCAGTTAATTTGGTTATTAGTACAGTCTGTGTGACTGGTAGCAAGGTAGCAACACGTCTGTAAATGATTATTTGAAGAATTATGTATAGCAACTGATTTTACGTTAAATAATATATTACAGTTTTTGAAGGCCCACCATCTCATTTGGTCAATTAGAAAAACTTTTTTATTTGTACTGCCTTTTTTGATCTACATAAATGACTGCATCTTCCTATCAGCAGAAGCAAACAACGTATCAGCATTTCAAAACTGGGCAGTTCTGTGTTTTTCTGTTTCTAACAGATAATCAACAACTTGCTGGCATTCATGGCAATAATTTATACAGCTCTCAAATGTATATGTGTATGTCTTAATTAAACTAGCCAATATACTAAAAGAAAATCAGGTGGTATCTTTTTTTAGTATTTAAAAATAGTGTTCTGCAGTAATCTGAGACCCTACATTCAAGTTCATGAACTCAGTCCAACTTTAATTATTAATAAATCTTGTTGGACAGGGTGAAATTGATGTAATATATTGGTACTGTGACTGTTTTAGTGTTTGTTTCAGGTGATATGTAATTGGTCAGTGGCAGGGCTGTATTGTCTACATTTCTGGGTGAAGATACTGAATGACAGAAAGCCATAGGTTCCCTTTAAAAAGAATATCTGCTTAGTATCCTTCACTTCAGCATACTTTTATGTTGTTCAGTCTGCTTTTTTCCTTTGACTCCACTTTACTTTTATTTTGACTTCAGTTTGAAATATTGTGTAGTCTTTCTGTTCTTGGGTGTGGGTGGTGTGGGGTAGAGTTCAGAGCGTGAACCTACTTCTGAGGAGCTTCCCCTTTAGCTCCCAAGAGGTTTTACCAGACCTGTGCTAGCAGTGTGTGAAAAACTAGACATAGGGCAGTCCCCTGAGAATCTGTTCATGACTTAATGAAGTACTGTTCTTTAATGGATTTGTAGATTCGGGGTAGAGTTCAGTAGATTTTGGGGTTGGGAAACTAATGTATTCCGAGAATCTTGATACTTAAGCTATTGCTTTCATGAGAGCAACTCCATTTATCCTAAACTTCTGTTTGAAATTCAAAGTTTCAGTAGTCCAGTGGAGAAGTTACTAAAGTATTAGTGCCAGAACTCAGTTGGTATCAGAGAAAAGGAACAGAGGTAGAAAAAAATATTCTTTATTCACACTTCATTTTCAAAGTGAAATCGTCGGTATTCTGGACATTGATGTTTATGTAAGCCACTAAAGGGAAAAGTAAAAACAACTTGCCTACATTGGAATGGGAAGATTTGAAGAATCTGTGGTGACTAGGAAAATAAAGTTTCTACATAAAGCATAGATAGAAATGTTGTCTTTTGTTTTTATCTTGCATCAAATAATTTTTGTTAGGCTATTTTCTAGCGAAATTCTATTATAGAATTGGAGAAGTTTTGACAAAAAGTTTTGTCTTCTTTCAAAGAGAAGCCATGCATGTAGCCCTTCTCAGTTTGTTGACATTTCACTCTTCTTCTTTTTTATTCCTTCAGGCTAAAATTGGCTGTGTTTTATGAATGTTCCCTGCATTGTATGCCAAAACCTCTCTGTGCACTTACGCACATACCAGACAGGTTTTACAATAAAATCAATACAGGTACAATGGCTAGTGTTAAGAGAAAAAGTTACTTAATGTAAAACCGTGTTAAGTAAACATCCCTTTATTAGCAAGATCTCTGTGTATTTCTTAAGTTATGACTGAAAATTTTAAGTTGTCGCTTTTACCATAACAACATGTGATTTTTAATTTTTTTTTTAATCATGTGACTGAAATAGGAAGACAGTAAGTTCTTGACAGCCAGGGATCCTCCTATGATAGTAAACACTGCAGCAAGTTTTACTACTTGAATGCAAACATAATTTTAAAATAGCTGAAATACAGTTGATTAAAACTATAGTTGATAGATTATTAGTATATAAATCATAGTAAAGGAATGTGACTCTTCTGGTAAAAGAGTGAAGCTGTTTATTTAAAATCTGACACAATAAAAGGAATAAATTTGCAAGCACGTAACAACTAGAAGATTTCCTCCCATACTGATTATGTGGCAGACATCCTGTATAAATATAAAATTATTTGCTATAATGAATATGATCAAGTGATATTTTTTATGTCTTATTTTGTGCAACTTCGCAGTTCTTGTTCTTTGTCATCTGCAAATCACTATGTGGGTTTTATTCCTTACTTCAAAAATGTTAGTACTGTCTATTTCTGCAGAGTTCCATTAACAGCAATGCTGTTTCCTTAGAAGGTTGAGTCATAATTTAATCTGTATGGTTTTGTCAATACCAAAGCTTTTGTCCCTGTTTGCACTTGGTCATACTCTAAATGGAAAGGATAGAAAACAGATTTATTTAAAAATTAGACCTAATTGGTAAAGATAACAGCTCTAAAAAGGACTTTGCTCTTCCTTCTAAAAATATTCTGATGCTGGTTTTTTAACGTTTAATATAAGCTGTCTCTTGAGCTGGAATCTTGCTATGTAAAGATCATTTTTATGCTTTCAGGTCCATTGGGCCACGGCTTGTGTTGAGAATGACATTAGGAGCAGAAATTACTAGGCAGCTGAAAGCTTCTTCATGCATAGCACCAGGACGAAACCTTTTGAGATGGGACCTGTCACCAGAAGAAATTAGAACAAGAACAGAAGAACTTATCAGGAAGACAAAGCATGTGTATGACAGTGTCGGGATGCTTGAAACTGAAGAAGTAACACATGAAAATACTATACGGGCTTTGGCAGATATAGAAGTGGAATATGCAGGTTAGTGTGTGTTTTCTCTATTTGCATAAGGCATTCCAGCTGCACATAAAGAAACATGGAGAAAAAATAGTTGTTGCTGCCATTTTTGATCCCTGTTGTTCTTGTGTAGGATGTGTAGAGGCCTCTCAAGAGTCCTCTGGTCCTTGTAATCTTGCAGGACCTCCCAGAGAGCTGCATCAGTCATCTGTTTTGTTTTTGCCTGTGAAGCTCCACAGTTATATTTCCAACCATGTGCAGCTGCCAGGGACCCTGCAGCAGTGCAGACTGCAGCGTCTGTGGTGTGTATAGTGCATTACACACGGTAAGCAGTGTTTTTTCAGACACTGCAGAACCTAACACAAGCAAGTGGAATGGAGTAATGGAAACGTTGATAAACTGCTAGTGGAGAAAATGTGATGATGAGGAATTTTTGAATGTGTTATTGAGAGACTTCTTTACTTGCTCACATTTAAATTGTGGCCTGTGAGATCTTGACGAATCGAGGGAGAGGTTGGTCATGCAGTCACATCTAGATTGTTCTGAATCAATTATCAAGCCGCACCAGCATCTGGGTGGGGTTTAATGGTCAAACACAGGTCATTCAGTTAATTTGTTAATAATTATCAGAGGAGATGGGTGAAATACAAACTGTATATTAGGTGTCTTTGTTTAGAAAAACCTTTCAGATGCTGGCTGCATTACTTATAAAACAGTGAGTGGTAATAGATGTCAAGTTCTTTTAAGTACAAATCTACAGTAGCCACCTTGGCTAGGAGCAAAATATTTGACTAGCAAAATATTTGACTAGCAAAAAAGAACAGCTGATTTTACTGTAATATTTGTCTGGATTTCACATTACTTTGAATTGCAGTTCAGGCACATCCAGTGAATTGGCTGGAATTTTTTCTGGCATACTGAGAAAGATAGCATTTCATTCAAAAAACCTGCTGCCAGATTCAGTTTTAGTTGTACCAATGTACCAATATACTGATTTAGTATAAATATTGTAAATATTTTCACCAAGGCATAAAACTCTCTTCCTTAAATTAAACTAGAAGGAAAATCTGTGTTTGACTCAGAAAATAGTGGCTGCCAGCTTTTCAGCATAGCCACAAAGACTTGATGGAAGATGTACTTTTTTCACTACATATTATTGCAGTAGTGGGTCACATTTAAGCTTTTAATGCTAATCTTCAAAGCTGTATGTGAAATTATCATGCCTTGCTGTGAAACAGCCCATGGCTTATGAGAGGGATGTATTACCACAGCAAGACTTCCATAAGAACTGTGGAATTTAAGGCCGGTGTGCGCCTTTCATATAAAAGACCTACCCTGGTAACTGGAACTTATTATCCGAAAAGACAGAGATGACAATGGACCTTAAATTTCACTTGGAAGCTGCCAAAATTACTTTGTAATTTTGGAGCATCTTGGCATAAGGACAGGAGGTGAAGGGGAAAGTTTCCTATGGACTTCAATAAGAACAACATGCCCATGTTTGCATTTCTGAAATTGTCTCAGAGCTTGATAAATGTCTGCACACCACACAAAATTACAAAGCTTTAAATCAGCCTAATATGTTGTTACTCTAAAATCTGCTTTTAGAAAGATAGATGGTAGAGACATTATAATTTGGTTTTTAATTAAGCAAATTCATTTCTATTTTAGGATTTCTATTCAATGTCATTGTAAGATGGCAAGGATTTACTTAATCTCAAAGGTATATTCTAGAAAAGTAATATTACTCAGCTTCCAATCTCCAGAAGTTCAGAATACATGGACAGCATCTTCCTTATTTGCCATGTTGTTTCTCCTTAACACAGAAGAGTACAGTACATGGGGATTTGACACTGTGCTCATAACAATGTAAAAATAGCTTCAGGACAGATGGGCATGTTTGAAAGATTCAGAGCTTCTGACTTTAAATGCTAACATGGAAGCATCTGTGCCAGCTACAAAACGTCAGTCTTCACTTACATGACTCTTGGAAGATGATGCATTTCTAATGTATTTATATACCTTTCAGCTGATTTTGTAGAAAATGATGAGAAATTAGGCTTGGAGTTTAGAAATCTTCTGTAAAATGTTAGTTTGTTACAATGGTGTGTGGTTTTGTCCTTTCACCTATTCAGTTTTATATTACGTGTAATCACGTCATTTGCTAAGTGTGTCAGGTTGTTTTGGATACTTTTTTCTTATATTTTTTATAAATGTCAGAAGGGGGAAAATTCCTTATCCTTAAAGCATGTCTATCTTTCTATGTTCATTGCTTCTTGTTTTAACAGTGGAAAGAAGCATGTTGGATTTTCCCCAGCACGTCTCCCCTGACAAAGAGATACGCTTAGCAAGTACAGAAGCTGACAAAAAACTGTCAAATTTTGATGTGGAGATGAGCATGAGAGAAGATGTGTTTCAGAAGATTGTTTATTTACAGGTAAATAACAGTATGTCTGTATAACTTGTGACATGTATCTAAATTTATCTAAAATTAATTGGTATACACAGTGCTTTTCAAAATGACTTTATGTTTCCTCTGTGGCTGTGCCACTCAAATCTTTCCAGTGGGACACTGCTGTACGACAGAAAACAGTGCATCATGCTGTTCCTACTCTTGCCTTTCATGTCTAGGTCTGTGTATCCTTCTCTCTCCATTGCAATAGCTTTGACTTTTGTCTAGCCTTCCAAAGAACTGGTACAAGGAAGCTAAACTAAAAGAGGGAAACCTATTAGGAAAAAAATTTTTTGTTTTCTACTGGCTGAGCTTGTACCAGGAGGGAAGGAAGAAAAGAGGCAGTGTAGCAGTGTACTTATACTGGCTTATACTGCTTTTGAATTTGTGTCCAAAAATCTGCCTTACTGAAAAAGTTGCGAATTTAAATTTAAAAGTTGTTTTAAGTACTGAAGGTTAATGAAAACATAAATGGGATTGACCTCCAAAATTACCTCTTTTGATTGGCTAATTATAGACAACTACATTGTATCCTCTTCTTCATCTGTTTCTTCAGCCTCAAAATAAAACTACATTTAAAGATGCACTTACTGTTGAACTAGTTTCTATCCCTTTTGTGTTTCTGTTTAGCTTCTCTTTTAATTGAACACCTATCAGTATTTCATATTCTTCATTTGTACTGCTTATTTTTTATTCAAACAGAAAGAATATTTGGTTTTGTTCCAATATGTCTAGTGATGTTTACTAATATTCTTTAAAGTGCAATATAAGTATAATAATGCAAGGAAGCTATCTAACATGATAACAAAAAAATATATGTTTTCTATGCTTTACATGTGAGTTTTTCCTCTCAACCCTGCTGATTTTTAATCTTCTTGTAATGCTCATAAGATATGGGAACCCTATTTCTTGGAGTCATCATTTGTGTTTTTTGCAGGCTTGACTGGGAATCAGAATAATGCTTGCAGAACCCTAGTGAAGTGCCTTCCATTACCATTGTCTTCTTTTGCTGTGTTTTCCAGGGAAATTTTCAAGTGTTCTCCTCTAGCTGGGTATTCTTGTTACATGTTTTTGGAAGTATATAAAAGCCCCATTTTGAGTATGTTCTGTTGTGTGTTGGCAGATAGTGCTTTGTGTTGATTATTTTCCCCCCTGTACTTTAGGATTTTTTTTCTTCTTCCCCTGCTCTGTTGCTAGTAATTGAATTGCTTGATTTTTATATATTATTTACTGTGATTTCCCCACCCTCCACTATAGAATACACAGATACACTGAGGACTAATCTAACATATCTGTGTATCTATCTGTTTTTCATGTACAGGACTGTATGACAGTAGGTAGCGAAAACTGATTGCAGTTGTTCACTACTATTACTTTCTTTAAATTTTTTATTTTTTCATTTGGTGTATTCCTATTTCATTTTCCCTTGCAGCAATCTTTCACCTTTATAACAGTCACAATTTTTGCTTAAGTCTCCATTTAAGTTTTGTAGAGATTTTTCTTAACTGCAGCTTGCAAGCATGTTTTTGTATTTGTTTGTCAGATATGCGACCTCTGAGCGTATATCCATTTCTTAATGACTGTGCAAGTAGTAGGAGTTTTGGTCTAAATCAAACATGAAATTTCCAGTAGTGCCAGACTGGTCAAATATAGCTATTTCCAAATCATAAAGTTCTTGTTAATTTTTGCTAAACTTCTAACGCCTTCTCTTGTTAGAAACTCTCAATGAAAAAGTCAGGCTCCAGGAACACATGAAAAAAGAACTTCCACAAACAGAATTCAGATTTCTACTGAAATTATTTCATCAGTCCAA
This sequence comes from Drymodes brunneopygia, assembly GCA_013400955.1. NCBI lineage: Eukaryota > Metazoa > Chordata > Aves > Passeriformes > Petroicidae > Drymodes > Drymodes brunneopygia. The sequence goes on along the minus strand of VZTZ01037524.1, from coordinate 27,967 downwards.
AAATGCAGAAAACAGTTGGATTAAATCAGGTTTTTCATGGCCTCACTGGGGATTTAATAATTCAGGTAGATGAATTCAGTTCCATGATGCTTCATGGGCCCAGATTAAAATGGGGTGAGGAGAATGAGGGCCCTCACACTTCCATGTTATTTATAACACAGCATACTAAGAGATGAGCAAATCTGCTTGGCCTCAGTGACATGCGGAATGCTTTAACTCCCCTTAATGGGGACTAGACTTTTCTAAGTTAACAATAGTACTCTTTCTAAATTATGCTTAATTTGAGAGCTGTTGATGGAGGAAAATGATTGAGGTTTTTATATTTAATTTAAGAAAATACTAAAATAATGCAGTCACTTTCTTTTTCCTACACATTAGGGGAAAAATTTTCTGCATTACATTATGTTGTTCAATATGCTCCAGATCTTGTTCTTTAAAAAACTTGAATGTTGAGGTTTGAAACTTGGAATAAAAGTGAATTTGGTAGTGAAACTATAGTTTTAAATTTTGTTGCACCTAACATGTGCACATGCTGACTAGTAGAGGCATGTTTAGGAATGTTGCCAGTCTTCTCCACCCACATGCCCCAGGGAAACAGCCTGATGTAAACAGCTACTTCAGGTTTTGTTCATGAAATTCTAAGTAGGCTTTGTTTCTTACTCTGTCTGAAGGTTTTTTCCTGGAATAAAGTAGCAAGGTTCTCCCAAACAAGTATGAAATGGTATATAAAATCATCAACCCTGACAATTCCAAAAGTTCTGGAAAGTTCCAAAATGTCATGTGTGTAGTATATTCAAGATGATGGTCCTTGTGGGTCCCTTCCAATTCAGAATTTTCTGTGATACTCTTTTACTTTTGTCACTGGTAGCTTGGTTCTGGAGGAGACAAATCTGGTCAAATTTTATGCCATCTGATAATCTTAAGTGACACTTCTAATCTTTTGGGAGTTTTTTCAATTTCTCTGACTTTTAGGGTACAGTGTTACCTTATAGCACTGCTTTTCTTCAACTATGTAAAAGAAAGCTATCTTTACAGAAGAAGCTAAAGTGCGCTGTATTGTAAACTGAAAGGGCTTGTCATTATGACAGCATGTAAATATACTGAGACACTTGGTAAAAGAAAATTACTTTAAAAACATTCTACATGAATATAAGAATACTACTGTGTAAAGTAACTGTTTTTGGGAAGTTCTTCACATTAAAATCCAGAATGTTCCCTTTTTTAATATGACACTATTCTAAAGAACAACTCCCTCCAAACCCTTCTAATGCTTGGTATGGTTCTTACAGTGTGTTATAAATTCAATTATTCTATACTATCTTTTCAGCAAACCTGTGATCTTGAAAATGTAAAGCCTGAAACAAAGCGATATCTAGAGAAATCTGTTCAAGTGGGGAGAAGAAACGGACTCCATCTTCCTAAAGAAGTGCAGAAAGTAAATATGGACTATTTGTTTATAAAGCAAAGGTTACAAACTGTTGAAGGGATAAATTTATGGTTGGTTAGCTGCACTAAGCATATATTTGAACTTTTGGATCTGCTGAATTACTGCTCTAATCTTAACTATTCTTACTCCCAGATCCATCCTTTAAACTTCAGTCACGTGAAGGTTTTTGAACTGATCTGATAGGCACCCATGATAGAGTGGATAGACAGAGGTGGTCTGCATCACCTCATAGCCGTGATACTAAAAGAAGCCTAACTGAAAAGGTTTTATTATATATTATGAATGTAGAGAATGCCTAAATTAGATACTTAGGGAAGAGACCTGTCAAAAAATGTTACGAGTCTGCAGTTCTATGTAAGAGAATGTATAACTTGCAAACACGCAGCTACACTTGTTTCTCTTAGCTGCTGTTCTAAAAGATTTTAGCATTTCACCTGATAAAAAATCAAAGTAGGTTAGTGGAGAAAACAAGCTGGTCTGAGAATTTTCCTTCGTTAAGGGAGAACTGACTTAGAAAGCAATTGTCACTTCAGAGAATCAGGAAGTAAAATTGTCGGCATCTGAGATGCTGTAGCATCCCACCCTTAAGGAGAAGGGAGCACCCACGATTCATATAGATGCTTGTGGTTGAAAGGAGCAAAAAAAAAAGGAGGCTGTGCAAAAGCTCACAGACTTTTATTAGTAAATCATATACTTGGTGTGGAAATTGGTACGTTAGTCCCTGACCTAGTATAACCAGTGGGAGTGGGTTTTGGATAAAAGAGATCGAGTGAAAGGGAAAAGACAGAGAGATAAATGAATTAAAGAGGGGGAGAGAGAAAGATCCCCATTCATGCCTCCTGCATCAATCCAGCTGACTAGGTGTCCAGAGTCCTGAGGGCACCACCTGGGCTTTGATGGGAGTGTTGTGTTATAGATAAGCTTTCCTTGTCCTGGAGAAAACTTTTGCGCTTTCTATGTAAATTAGTCATCATGCACAGTCTGTATTTTATACTGTTCTGAAAATGGGTCAGAGGGTTTTGGGGGCCTTTGGTGGTCTTGTTCCCCCCCTCTACATTCCAGTCCCATTGCTCTACCTCATTCCTGTGTTTGTGCTGTACTGGGTTGTGCTTATCTCCAGGAGGTAGATCAAAGACCTTTGTCCCAGAAAAGTGCTGTCCTGCCTCCGTCTGGCCCCTTGTCCAGTCACATCTTGTTCTTTCTCACAGCGTGTGAGTGCCAACAGTCCTTGGCTGTTGTTACCTACAGTCCTTGGTTGGTGCCGTAGCTATCCTGCTATTGGCACACTAGCCCATATCTTCTGGGATTCTGCAGATTCCAACATAGTTATCTCCAATTTCTGAGTGATATTTCTGACTATATTATGACCTTTATTTCTGACTTGTTGAATAGTCTTAACCCTTTGTAGAAAATAATCAATCTTCATCCACATCCTTCAGGTGGTGAGAACAGTTTGATTGTGGGTGAGGGTCCATAGTGATGTAGAGTCCCCAGGCAGGTGCAAAAGAGAGCTGCTTTATTGCAAAAGTCAGGCCTTTTTAAGCAGCTAGCCCATTATCAGCTGCATAGTTTTAAAATATAATCAGCATAATTCAACTAACCACCATGCACCACGATGTGAACACACGATGGTTATATAACTTGTTTTTGTACCTCCAGTTCAGCTGAGTCACTTTCCCATAGTCCTTTCCTGCTTAGCCGAAGTAACAGGCCTGAGCCATGATTTTACAAGGCCTTCCTTTTGCAAGGTTTTACCTACTTGCAACGTTTGATGTGTGTTTTCATAGCTTAAGAGTAACTGATGCCCCTAAAAGTATTTTGAAATTCTTGAATTATATTTAGGTTAAAAAATTGGCTAATGGTAGTCTTTGCCAAGTTTTTTATTTGGTGTGCATTCTCTTACTGGTTACTACTATATTTATTTGAATTTAACAATAATATGTAGAAATTTGCTATGAGATATATTAGAAAATGTTTCAGAAATATGAATATCAGGGTTTTAAAAAAGGTTTTGGAATGGCTTTGTGTTGTGAGAGTAGCCTCTTCTTTCTATCATACCATACATGTACAATTCCAAAGCAGTGTTTTTGAGTAGGTTGCATGCTTTTTTACTCCTTTCATTCTCATTGATTTCAGTGAATATTTTTCACTTAAAATTGTAATTTAGCTGTTCAAATAAAATAATTGGACGTTAGCATGCGAAACTGTTTAGTGAATGTATTTAATCTGTTCAATCCCCTCTAAGATGAGTTTAAAATGTTGGAGTGATAGCCCTTGGCCACAATATTTCTCAGGACCAAAAGAAACATAAAAGGAAGATTGACAGTGTGTGAAGTATGATGTTACCTGCAGTGTGTTATTTGCTCAGTCCTGGTATTTACTGTTGGTTGGTAGACAGCCTATCTGAAAAAAATGAAATGTTATCCATATGGGGGATAAAGATTGCCAACTTTGATTTTTGTTTTTCCACTAAGTTCAGTTTATACCCAATACAGGAAATAAAGACCATGAAGAAAAAAATGAATGAGCTGTGTATAGACTTTAACAAAAACCTGAATGAAGAAAACACATTTCTTGTATTTTCTAAGGAAGAACTTGGTGAGTAGGATGCTTGCTGTTTCTGTTTTTTCAACCTTCCAGTTTTATTGGAGTAACTGATTTTTGCCCCATGTGTGATGGTTAGATCAAGTGGAATTCTGACTGTTTCCCAGTCTTTTCTGTTTCCTTTTTAGTCCTTCTCCAGAATCAATTTGGAGTTATCTTTTGCAGCTGTTCATGATGTCTTCGTACATTTGTGCTTCCTGAGGTGTTTGCCTTGCATCAAATTAGAATATTGGTCCTACTTTCTTTAGCATAACTTTACTCTGTTCCTTTTCTCAGTTATCATCAAGAAGTCCCCTGCATAATTATTGGAAAAACTTTTTTAGTCCTGCAATAAAGTTTAACTAATTCAGTAATTTAAACCAAGCTAGAGATTTCATGTGACAGAGAATTTGGGGATTCATTATCTGAAGGGCATCACAGATTTTTATATGTCATTCAGTTTTTATCAGGTGGCCTTACACGTATTTCTCTTTTGCTCTCAGGTGTTTCCAAATTTTGTTTTGCTCGGTGGAATTTGAAAAATTCTAGCAAATAGTTGTAAAAAGGGAGGTGTATTTCTGTTGAGATTTCTGATATCAAAGTAGATTGCAGCAAAACAAATGCAACAGTCTCACAAAAACGGGGGAATAGATAATTTCAATAAATATTGTTTATTAAATTATATTCTATAGATGGCCTTCCTGATGACTTTATTAACAGTTTAGAGAAGACTGAGAAAGACAAATATAAAGTGACCTTAAAGTATCCCCACTATTTTCCTGTTATGAAGAAGTGCTGCATTTCAGAAACCAGAAGAAAAATGGAATCTGCCTTTAACTCAAGGTGCAAAGAGGTATGTTGTGTATTGACTGTTCTACAGTGCAGTGACAGAGTTGAAAGATGGAGCTAGACATTTCACAGAATTTCAAATGTAATGTTTGAGTTTTGCACATTGTAGAGTATTTTGAAATCAAAACTTATCAGCACGATCTTTAACAGGGTCTTGCTCCAATTTATTCTGGTATCCTGAGATGTTAGAAGTTGATGATCTGCCTCTGTGCGTGTATTTGTATGTATTTTAATGTTCAGGTGGTTCTATTAGTAGAAGTGGGATTTTAATCTTCTGTGAAATTTCCCTACAGGGTTCTACAGGTGCTTACTGGAAAGGATGTCTGATTGTGGCTTCTGTAGTCCTTTGGGATTCTTTGGAATAGAGAGGGGTTACTTAAGTCACTTGATTAAATGTGAAATTAACAGATTGCATATGTGCACAACTAGACAGGTACAAAATAAAAAAAGCTTTGAAAGATAGAGGATATGTCATTCAGACAATTGAACCAATCATGCATTAGAGAAAAATAGCAGAGTTGATCTTTTGTGCTTGAAATGCTTGGAAATGTGGTGAGTGCAAGATAAGATAAAATGGCACCAGGAACTGAACATACATAAAGTCAACACACATAAAGAGATTTAATGATTAAACTGTGTGACAGTCTTCAAATCTAGTGTTTGATTTTTTTTTTCCCTGACAAATCTCACTTTTCCAGAACTAGAGGTTTACACAGTTATGTTTTTGGTTTCTTGAGGATTCTTCAACACATTTAGGTCAAGGTCTGGGGTTTTCTGTTTCAGGTTTTTCTCTGACTGCTATTGTTAGAGTGGCAAAAGAGGGAAATTTGCAAACAAGCTCTGAATGTTGTCACAATAGATCAGCAATCTGTCTTCATCACTAACAAGCAATTAAGCCTGCTGTCTGCAATTTCCTTATTATCTTTCACATGTAAATGATTGATAAAGGAAATAAACTCTTCACAACCTAAAAGAAAATGGTGTATATTTTGTGTCATTAAAAAAGATAAATTGTTGTACTAAGGGGCATAACGAATGAGGTCAATGAGGAAACCAGCTACCTAGAGTCAAACACTGAGAAAAAGTATTCCAAAAATCTAGCTAAAGTTAGGTTATTTTATATTTTAATCTGGAAGTGTTTCATTTGAAATGTTTTCTATTTCATAGGATTACAGATACTATTGAGATAATTGTTTTGTTAACATGTGTTTTCTGGTTTCATTTTAAAAATTTGCCTGCTTTCTTTTTTAGGAGAACACAAAAATTCTGCAGCAATTGCTCCCACTAAGGGCAAAAGTAGCAGAGCTTCTTGGTTATAATACCCACGCCAACTTTGTCCTGGAGGTAAACACAGCAAAGAGCACAGATAACGTAACAACCTTCTTAGGTTTGTTCATATTTATAAGTAATCCTTGTATATTTAATGTAGTAACATGTCCCCTCAGCCAAGATGAATTTAAATACATAACTGGGTCACAGTGTCCATGAGGTTTAGCCAGAAAAGGAACTCTCCTGCCTCTGTTCTGGCATATATATTCTTTAGATCATTGCTGTACAAATGCAGTAGTTCCAAATAAGGAAGCACAAGGCAAACTCTGAGAATAACTGCTTATACTGACAGCCAGTATAAGCAAGTGGTTAAGTCTTTCTCTGCCCCAAAATGCAGTTACCCTAATCTAGAACCAGAGTAAAATGTGCAGCTTAAGTAATTCTATTAGTTCAAGAGGCTGCATCAGAACTGCAGCTTTTTGTTCCCAATTTTTATGTATCTGTAGCCCTGGTGTCTTTTTCTGATACAGCAGCATTAAGTGTAACAAAATATATAACACATATATGATGATGTCACTTCCATGAGCTGAATTGAAAAATTATATCTGGAATGATGGATTAAATCTGGAATTCAAAAGCCATGTAATGGAACTTGATCTGAAAACAGAAGTATCTTGAAAATTTTAAACATATCCAGTTGATGTCATAGAGTTAACCTCTGCTTTCTGGAATTATGTAGCTCCACAGAATAGTATGTGTTCCTTTATTACTATGTCATAACACCACTTAGGAGTGTATCTTGATGTATCATACAAGTAAACCCTCCCCAAAAAATGGTAAAAAAAGGATGTATGTTCGGTGCTAGTGGGGTTTTTGTGTTTATGCTTCAATAAAGAGGTTCAAATGCTTCTCTTTCTAAACCCATAATTCTGTTGCATTTCTCCTGAAATGCTCCTTCTTGGGATAAGATCTATATTTGGCAATACCAATTATCAGCATACTTGACAATTAATGAATACTTACTTTTGATTTATTATTAAATGTTAGGGGTTTTTAAGTGTATTTGAAGTATTTTAGCCTTTTTTGTCCATTATAATATTGTCATACTGTGGTTTTTCATTTATTTTGAAGCTGACACACGTAAGTTAGGTGCTGTTTTTTACAGCATGAGATCAGAGACTCTTCTATTCATAAATACTGTGCTTCATGGTAATTCTCACAAAGCTAGCATAAACATCAAATTAATTGTCGCTTTTTATTTAGTTCTTTTGATATATCCTCAGCTACAAACATGACAGTATGTTTTGCTCTACTTTGTTCCTATCTATTCATGTTTTAAATCAAATGTTCATAAGCTGAACTTACGTCTTGGAAGAAGAGCATTCTCTCCTATGACATATTCTGAATTTAGCACAGTATAAGCTGTGTACAAGCTACAAACAGTATTTCAATCATGTAAATGCATTCAGAGCCTTACAGCCTTCCTTAAAACAGGAGTGGCAATTCCTGAATTTCACACTTTAGGTATCAACAGTGAACATTATTGTGAATTCTTAATAAAGAAAAAAGTTTCTGATAAACCAGAAATACTTACACGAGAGTAAGTACAGTATGTACTATATGGAAGTTTCAGTAAGCCTAAATATTTTATATTCAATATGTCTGCTTCATAGTGCTATGATGCCTTCTTGCCCAAGAAAAGTATATTGGAAAAAGTTTGAATCATAGACATTAATATCCAGACACTTTGTTAGTGTAGAAGCCAGCCATTCTATAGGCAAGAATTCCTGGGTCTCTTGGGTTTTTATATGACTTTAGCTAGAAGTATTGAATTTTGTGTTGCACTTCCTTCCAGTAACTAACAGAAGTTGTAGTCTTTAGCTGTTGCTGAAGAAATGTATGAGGAATAGTGAGATTATGAGGTAAAATCAAAGGATTCAAGCATAAGTGTCTAGTGTTACTTTTAATTTATGATGTCTTGGGAAAAGTCAAAATTCAACAAAACCCTTCACACCACTCTTTGGCCTACATGGAATACTGTATCATTTATAGCATGCCTGCAATTAAGACTTCTTAGGACAGGAAAACAGATGTTGCTTGCTCTTGGTCACTGAATGGAAAACATCCATTTTTGTAGTATGTGCTTGAAGTGTTGAGTGTATTTTATAGGAATACATAGTATAGTAAGGAACATGGAAGTTGACTACAAGGCAATCTTTCTTTCAGATGATTTGAGCAAAAAGCTAAAGCCTTTGGTTGAGGAAGAAAGACAATTCATTCTAGATCTGAAGAAAGAGGAATGTGAAGAAAGAAACTTTGATTATGATGGAAGAATCAATGCATGGGATCTTCATTATTATATGAACAAAACAGAAGAACTGAAGTACTCCATAGATCAAGAAAAACTGAAGGAATACTTCCCAATTGAGGCTGTTACAGAAGGCTTACTGAATATTTACCAGAAGCTGCTGGGACTTGAATTTGAGCAAATTGAAAGTGCTCATGTTTGGCACGACAGTGTTACTCTTTATACAGTAAAGGATAAATCAACAGGAGAAATGCTAGGGCAGTTCTATTTGGATCTTTACCCCAGGTAATGACTTAGTGTTTTGCTTGCATGTTTAAATTTGTCTTAATGGGTTGCTGCTTGTTTAGATAAAATTAAATGCATTTGAAAGTAAGTATTTGTTCCACTGACAAGATTACTGTGTTCATTAAGTTGTCTCTGGACTGTGTCCAGATTTTTTTTGCACTTTTTTTTTTTAAGTACTTCCATATTTCTTGCTTATAGTCATTTTATGAAGCATTGCTACTTCATTCATATTTTTGGTAATAATGTTCTCTAGTCAGTTGTCCATAGTTTTTGCATCTATGAACTTTTCTCATTGCTAGCTTACTACTTATTTTCATTTCTGTTGAACTGTTACTCCAGCCTACTCAGATGAATTATATTTCTCTCTGCCAAGAGTTCCTAGTTTCTGCCAGTTCCTCTTTACACTTTATGTGTATTTTCTACCCTGTTGTCCTGCTAAATCAAATAGATCAATATCAAGAATAGACACACATGCAGATTTACTTCCATGTTGATCTCTGTAGTTCTCCAGCTGTCTTTGTAGCTAATTACAGCATCATCTGTGTTTTGTCAAAGATTAGGAGACTTGACTGGCTTGACAGGATTTATTCTGAGTTAGTCTTTTTTGGCTATTTGTTGCTGGATTTCTGTTTGCTTTGGTGTAAGGTTTTTTAGATTAGTATTTAGCATTTTATAAATTTGCTGACATTCCTTTTTAATGTAAGTTGATTAAAGGTTTTCTGGCCTAAGAAAATATGTTACTCAATATAAATAAATTGTTCTTTTTACAATAACATACCTATCGCCTTCACCTGCTCACCTGCTTCTATTTTAATGTATATCATGTGAATTGCTGAAGGTATGTGTTAGTAAGCCTCCTCTGACTTAATATGGGTCGTTAACTGAATAGTTTAGGTCAAAGAAATGGAAAATAATTTTTCTTTAAACTCTTGCATCACAGGAAAATGCAGTGTACTGTATTCTTTTGATTTCTGTAGTAAAAAAAATACTGCATCAGAGAACAGAACCTAGTTCTTCCTGTTGCAGTAGCACTTTAAAACACAGTTGACATCTGAAATATATATACTTTCAGCATTTCAATGAAAAACAAATTCTTGTAAATGCTGCTGGAAATCTTGAAATGTTGTGATTTCAATATGAGAGTAGAAGGGGCTTTTTTTCCCTTTGTCCTCTTAACTGAGTCTTAGAAGTCGTGAAAATGTGTACATTTCTTGTGTAAAACCTTGTATAGAGACACTGACTGATTCTCCCTGTTCTTGAATAGGCTTCACCATTCTGGTGAGCAGGCTTGTGGTTTGAAGACAGTGTCTGATATATTTTCTTATACAGAGAAGGAAAGTATGGGCATGCAGCCTGCTTTGGTCTACAACCCGGCTGTCTTCTCTCTGATGGCAGCAGATTGATGTCTGTGGCTGCTCTGGTAACCAACTTCACAAAGCCAGCATCGGATCGTCCGTCATTGCTGCGACATGATGAAGTAAAGACTTACTTCCATGAATTTGGTCATGTAATGCATCAGATATGTGCACAGGTCAGTGATGTTTCTATTTCAGTGTAAGACTTTTTTCTTTCTCCACTTGTCTCAAAGCAAGGTATAGGTCTATTTTGGTGGTTTCTAATTTTAGTAAAGCACATATGCAGAGTTCTGGTTATGTTTTTAAAGCGTCAGGTTGTTGGAGCTGGGGAAGTGTCTGGAGCACAAGTCCTCGGAGGAGCAGCTGAGGGAGCTGGGCTTGTTTAGCCTGGAGAAAAGGAAGCTCAGGGGTGACCTTATCACTCTCTGCAAGTGCCTGAAAGGAGATTGCAGTCAGATGGGGTCCAGTTTCTTCTCCCAGGCAATCAATGACAGGACAAGAGGAAATGGCTCATGTTGCACCTGGAAAGATTTAGATTGGATATTAGTAAAACTTTTTTTTCTCTGAAAGAGTTGTAAATCTTTGAAATGGTCTGCCCAGGGAAATGGAGTCAACGTCCCTGGAAGCATTCTAAAAATGTGTGGATATGGTACTTGAGAACATAAGTTAACAGCTTAATGGTGAACATGGTGGTCATGCTGGGTTGGTGGTTGTACTTGATAATCTTAAAAGTATTTTCTAAACTTTATGAAGCTATGATTCTATGAGACCAAATAATTTCAGTGTATTTGAACAACTGTCTTTCAGAGGTGACTTGTTAGAAATGTTTGGATTTGTAGTATGTTTTAATGAAGATTCTTAACTGTACAAACTGTTCTTCAAAATTGGTATTGGGGGAGCTTCTTAAACATGAAGTTATTGCTAATACTAAAATTTAAAAAAAATTATAATGTGCTTGGCTTTCAGAAGAAGGATTCTTTTATCGAAGTGTCAGATTTGAAAACTTCTCATGGATAAGGTTGCTAGTATTTATTTATTTCAGCCCATCTATTTCTGGCTAAAAAAATTGTGCTGTATGTTAACCACATATATTACAAATGATGACAAATAGGGCAAAGCTTAATAGAATAAGTTGGTTAAGTAAAGTCTGTGAATCACTGTGGTAGACTGCAATACAATAAACTTTTACAAGTGCATAGTTGGAGTTTATTATTTTACTTTGGGTTAATACAACAAAATTCTCTAATAATTTACAAATCATATCATTGTCACAAGACAGCATGAAAACATTTGTATTGCTGTCATAACTAAAAGGTAAAAATCAATAATACTAAAAAAAGTGAAGTACTGTTCTATACCAGTAGATAATGCACTATATAGCTACTAAGTAGTCTACTTTATTTCTTTGTAATAGTCTTATGTCCAATTTTTCCTCCTTTCTTTAAATTTCATTTTAAAATTATTACTATTATTATTATTGGTCTGTTCAAATTATTCTTTTTCCTGTGATTTAAAATGAAATTTTGACATCTGAAATGTTATATTCTGCTAAAAATCTTGGCTTCTATTTTAATTCAATTACCTTTTTTTTCTAGACTGATTTTGCAAGGTTTAGTGGAACTAATGTGGAAACAGACTTTGTAGAGGTGCCTTCACAAATGTTTGAGAACTGGGTATGGGAAAAAGAGCCCCTCCAACAAATGTCAAGACATTATAAAGATGCAACCCATGTTGGAGATACTCTCCTTGAGAAACTTGCTGCCTCTAGACTTGCTAATACAGGTATCTCTCTGCCTTTTCTCTCCACAGTAAATGTATAAATGTATATAATTTCAAAAGCTGTCAAAGATAACAAGCCTATTAAATTTCTTCTGTGGGGACACTTACCACTGTCTTTATGGGTTTATTTGCCTGGTTACCCAGGCTATGATGACAGACAGAACTCTTTGCAGGAACAGTAGCAGCTCTTATTTTCCAGGCCCCCTCCAGGACTAAAATACCTTTCCTCTCCATGTAAATTTTTTACCTATAAGCTTTTCTCATTTAAAATTGGTGGTGTGTGTGGTGGGTGGAAGAGGGTAGTCTGTTGTGGTCTGGTGTGGTTTTTGTGGGTTTTTTAACCTTATATATACAGCAGAACAGACCCTGTGCATGACACAATGTACCTACATGTATCGTCTACATTTGATTTGCATGTGACACTTAACAGATATGAAAGTTATTTTCAGGTTTACTGAACAGACATAACATATCCCATACAGTGTTGTCTCCAAACAAAGACTGTAATCTCACATCATTACCTATCATGTCATTATTATTCTATAACTCCCACCTCTTTATTCTTGTAATCAGAGCTTCCCATTTATGGTACCAATTAGTCATTAAGCTACTCTTGTTTATTTCATACTGTTTTCCTATCCTGAACATGAAGTCTTTGTCCTTGTGACTTGCACAGACTCTAGCTGCATAAGCATTTTTTCTGAGTAAAGGTTCATATCTTGTAGCTTCTTTAAAAAACTTAGAGAAGCTGCAGCAGCAATTCTTCGTGTCCTTTCAAGTGTCTTAGGGTAGATATACTGTGCAGAACCTGAATAAAATGGTATATGGTAAATGAGAACAACTGAAAACATTTTAAATATTAAAATTTGCTTTTAAAATACCTGCTTTATTTTAGGTTTTGATCTATGAGGAAAGTAGTATTCAAGAAGAGGGAGCTTGGCATGATAATTCCTTTATTAGAATTATGCTTCTCAATTCTTTTTAAGTGGAGTAATTCAGATGGAAATAATGTAACTCCAAAATTCTAATAATTTAGTATGCATGTTGAGATCTTTGAAGGAAAGGTGCAAATGAAACTGCAGCTATTTTGATGCTGGTTAATTAAATGTTTTTACCCAATTAGGCCTTCTAACCCTCCGTCAGATTGTTTTGAGCAAAGTTGACCAGGCACTGCACACAAAGCTGTCTGTTGACCCAGCAGATGAATATGCTAAATACTGTATGGAGATTCTAGGAATTTCTGCCACCCCAGGTATGTCAGTATGAAGCTTTTGTACAGCGTGTCCAAATAGTTCAATTTAACACACCTTTCTTTCTCAATAATGCTTGACATACAAAAACCAGAGTTGTTTATGAAATAATCTGCTTTATGAAGCTGAAATAATTATTTTGAAACTTAGGATGATCTTAATGATCTCTTTTGAAGGAAGATTAAGGTAAATATAAAGTCTAGCCTTTTGCAGGATATATTTTAGAGTGACATGATGTGAATTCTACTTTAGATGTTCTGTCATATCTGTGTTGGATGTACAAGTAGCCTAAAATGGGAAATTGAATTTCCTTTGTTTTCAACAGACTATGTTCAATAATTTGAGGCATACTCAGACCCTTTATGTAAAAAGTTTCAAAGTAGTTGATATCAATTCCTTATTAATTTACTGTTGAAGTACTGTATGTATCAAAGAAATAACTGTATTTGATTTCAGTAACTTGATGTTAATCTACTTTTCAAGGAACAAACATGCCGGCTACTTTTGGACATTTGGCAGGTGGTTATGATGGTCAATACTATGGATACCTGTGGAGTGAAGTGTTTTCCATGGATATCTTCTATAGCTGCTTTAAGCAAGAAGGAATAATGAATCCAAAGGTAGGTGATGAATACTTTCTGATAAACGTTTCTGTTGCACTTTGTCTCTGAAACCACATTTATTGCCATCATGATCCATAAGTATAGCATCTCAAGTACTACTTCTGTATCTGTCAAGTTCAGATCAACAACAAAAAAAAGGTGTAAAAGTAACTTTAAGAAAATCATTTTAAAATTTCCAAGAGCACTTGGATTTTAATACAAATCTTACATCACCATGTATTTAATACTGTAGTACTTTTAAGATATTGTGCTGCCTTGTCTAATGCCTTCCTCTTTAATTTTAGACAGAAAAAACATTCCTCCATTGCAAGAGCAGATGCATATCCATCTGCTGTGAAACCTGTATGTTAGTGGTGCTCTTTTACATTTCTATTACTTTCTGTGTACCTCAACTGTATGGTTGTTTTATGTACTTACTGTTTAGAAAACTGAATTTATTTTGAGCTTTCTCTGCCACAACACAGCATAACGTGAAAGCTGTTTTGTCTTCAGTTTAAATCCCAGGTCCATTTTGAAGTCCAAATCATTAAGAGGTTCTAGATTTACTGGGTCTTTTTTCCTTAAAATAATCCAGCCTCTTCTGCCTCCTGCAGAAAAAATGGATTAATAGTGATGTGATTAGCAGTCCTGCAAATTCTGGCAATGTTTTTTGAAGATTATAGTATTAGACTTGAGCTGAGGTGCTGCAGATGAGATAGATGAGTTCTGTCATGGGAAAGACCTTTTGGGTTTCCTGATCCATTTAACTGTGCTCTTGATTCAACTGCCAGTAGTAATTCTTCCTTTCGATAGAAGTATACAAGAGAGAAATAAAGGAAAGAGTAGAAAATGCGTGACTGCCCTTTTCCTCTCATGGAATTTGCCTTCTTTCCTCCCTGTACTTATCACAGCAACCAGAACTTCTAGAACTGTCCATCCCTCTAAAGGATGGAGATAGTAAACAGGATTAGATTTTGATCTGGACGAAGAGAGGAGTCGAAAGAGTAGAGGGGGTAGGACTGTGGAACTGAGGCAGTGGTTAGGCCAAAAAAACCCAAAAGGGGTTTTATGAAGAAAACCAGCCAACTTCACATTTTGAGAGAAGAAGTGACATAGGGCTTGGAGGTTAAGATAGATCTTGAAGAGATAGGGGTTCATGACAGAGACATATGAGAATAAGGAATCTGCTTATTCATTGGGAATCTCATCACTCATGAATCAGAGCAGTAGAGGTGTCAAGTTTAAAAAGTAAATAAAATAACCTTTAATGAAATATTGTCCACATGGATCTTAAAAATGGTATTTCAGGAGGGGTTAGACTTGCTGGCTTTTATAACTGCTAGCATTTGGGAAAGATGGCTAAGGGTGCTGGTGCCAAATTTGTGGAACTTTTGTGTCAGTTTTTTGTTCTGACAGGCCTACATCCCTTCAGTGCCATCACAGTTTTGTTCCATCAGTTTTACTCTCTAGTCTCAAAAGTCTGTTTTGAGTGACTGTATTAGTCAAAATCCTAAGCTATAGTTTGGCAAAATGGCTCTGTTACCTTTACTTCTCCTGAGGGATGCCTTTTATTCTGGCTTTTTGTGAGAATTTTTCTTTTCTTTGCCTGTGTATGGGAGGCTTTGAGAATAAATTAATTGTGCTAAAAGTGAATATTTTTGTGAAACAGCTGAAAGACAACTAGTGCCTCTTTTATTTTGAAGCCTGGTATCCAGGCTGAGAAAAGTGATTATTTATGTTTGTCACTCTCTCTGGCATATACACACACAAACACTTTGTGTGAATGCTGATACAGCTTCAGTGATAGCTACAGAAATTTTTTCCCCTCCCTTTTCAATGCTATTTTTCCAAATTAGTTCTCTTTTAACCCAAATAAATGTGATAGCATCCCACAGGATGGGATAAAAGAAATTTTATAAACAAATACTAGATACCAGTATGTTTTTTGTAGTAACTCGTACTTCATCATATCTAGATTTAGACTAGTCTTCAGAACAGCAGAAAAGGAAAATGGTTTAGGTATTATGACTAGGGCTTATAGAAATTTGGCTTACTTCTTCCTGTTTGAATTAAACCTCTCCCCCTGTTTTGAGCAAGTTACACAACCTAATTTCAGAGACTGAATCTATTAAAATTCTTCCACAAGCAATTAACTCAATTGGTAGCCAAACTCCTCAATTCTTGCTCATTATCTGAATTAACCTCTGGTCTCCCTAGAACTGAGCAGTATTCTGGCTTTGAAAGGACAACAGCAAAGACTCAAGTCTACTCAAATAATACTTGTAAACTACAAGGAACAATATATTCATTTGCTGCTGATGTTCAGGAAACTAACAAAAATAGTGAATTGTGACCTATTGTTCAGTGATTTCTTTTTTTAACTTATTATTTATTTTTTATTTTATTTTAGATTTTTCCAGCTGTAATTCAGACAGTGCAAATGGTAGTGCAATTAATTCAGGGAAGTCCATCACTGAGAAACACCTTTGCTTGTTTTTACAGTACAGTCATGCCTTAGTTTGAAAGACAGATGTCTACCAAGGAAGGCAGGAACATCCCTTGGAATGCAGAATATGACCCCCTTCCCTCCAAATTATTATAACTTTGAAATTAAGGGGCTTTCATGCAAAGCCGTGGGAAAAGGAATAGCAGTTCTTTGCTAGTGTGTATGTGTATAACAAGGCAAACAAACAACAACAAAGAACACAAAACCCAATGAAGTCTCTCCCCGCTCTTCAGGCACTTTCCCCTCTGGTGCAGTTCCGCTCACGGCCGGCAGGGGCGCTGGGGGCCCCGGCCGGGCAGGGCGGGTGCGATGATTCCCCCGCGGCTGCAGGGGGCGCTGTGGCGCGAGCGCGGCGACCACGCGGTGGTGGCGGCTTGGCCCCGGCGGGAAGCCAGGGGTGGCAGCTGGTGGGGATTGCCGGGCTACCACGCAGAGGTGGCCCGTACGGGGACACCCCACACAGTGCCTCAGGCGCCCCCCCTGCCACCCCCAGAACAGGTGGGAAACAACAAAAAAAGAATGAAGCAAACTTGCAGTGCAGGAAAATCACATCAGATCGGGATGTCGGAGTCCAGCACACAGGAGCGGCCGTGGCGATGCGGCGTGGGCAGAGGGACCGGCTCTACATGTGCTGGTCCTGAGCTCCGAGCGGTCGGGCGGCCGAGAAAACAGCAAACAGCTCCTTCCTCCCCTGAAATCGGAAACCAGACTGACCAAAAGCCCAGCCCCAAACCTCCAGGGGAGCCCCCTCACCTTTTCTCTCTGTTGTCAGTTGCAACCAGCCCCCACCCGGANTTATCTGAATTAACCTCTGGTCTCCCTAGAACTGAGCAGTATTCTGGCTTTGAAAGGACAACAGCAAAGACTCAAGTCTACTCAAATAATACTTGTAAACTACAAGGAACAATATATTCATTTGCTGCTGATGTTCAGGAAACTAACAAAAATAGTGAATTGTGACCTATTGTTCAGTGATTTCTTTTTTTAACTTATTATTTATTTTTTATTTTATTTTAGATTTTTCCAGCTGTAATTCAGACAGTGCAAATGGTAGTGCAATTAATTCAGGGAAGTCCATCACTGAGAAACACCTTTGCTTGTTTTTACAGTACAGTCATGCCTTAGTTTGAAAGACAGATGTCTACCAAGGAAGGCAGGAACATCCCTTGGAATGCAGAATATGACCCCCTTCCCTCCAAATTATTATAACTTTGAAATTAAGGGGCTTTCATGCAAAGCCGTGGGAAAAGGAATAGCAGTTCTTTGCTAGTGTGTATGTGTATAACAAGGCAAACAAACAACAACAAAGAACACAAAACCCAATGAAGTCTCTCCCCGCTCTTCAGGCACTTTCCCCTCTGGTGCAGTTCCGCTCACGGCCGGCAGGGGCGCTGGGGGCCCCGGCCGGGCAGGGCGGGTGCGATGATTCCCCCGCGGCTGCAGGGGGCGCTGTGGCGCGAGCGCGGCGACCACGCGGTGGTGGCGGCTTGGCCCCGGCGGGAAGCCAGGGGTGGCAGCTGGTGGGGATTGCCGGGCTACCANATCGGACAAAATTCCATGAGGGAAAGAAACAAAAGGAAATATCCTAACCCCTAACAAGTCATGAGGAAGCAATGTGGTCTTGTTGAGTTGTGGGGGAAGTGTATATGTGTATATGCACTGACTAAAAGGAAGAACATTGTCTTCTTCAGTATCAGCAGCATTTGGGACATTTGCATGCAAAATAACATTTTCTCATTTGTAGTCATGTCTCAGAAGCCCTGAATTATCCAGTTATATATGTTCCTTAAAATACAACTTCTTGTTAAGAAACACCTCATTACTTGTATTCTCAGAAACGTCATTCATTTTTTTAAAGGAATCCATTTTTTCTCAAGCAATAATGCTTCTTCCTGACATTAGAGAAAATGAGACTTAACTCAGGTTTTAAGATACTTTAATAGGTGGGTTGGATGTGCTTGTATGTATGATGTGTACAACTGTGCATATTATATGGGTGTATGCGCCGTGCCATTCCACAATGCTATACCTGTCTTATCTCGGAAGAATCATCTCTGTTATCCAAACAGAGATTAAAGAAAGACAAGTCATCAGTTAGAGATAGGATGTTGAGTTCCCTCTTCCTGCCTGTCAGTCACAGGGGTCATTCTTCGCTGAAGATTTTGAGGAGTTTTTGTGTTTGTTATGCTTTATAGAATGTCTTCAGACAAGTTGTGATTGTAGCTTCCAAACCAGTGTAAAACCACAAGAAAAATAATTTTTTTAGGATTGGTCAAATTTCTGCTCTCTTGAGTTCTTTCAGCAGATCTGAATTATATTTGTGATATATCCTGGTATATCCTAATTTGGTATTAGGAAAATCTGGAAAGAGGCAAGTTGTTTTATAATGAGTAGATTTTTTTAAATATGCAACAAGTACAGAAAAAGAGGCAGTTGGCAAGATAAGAGATACTGACATTCTGCTTTACCTTCTATCAGGCTGGGATGAAATACAGAAACCTCATTTTGAAACCTGGAGGATCTTTGGATGGAATGGATATGCTACAAAATTTCTTGGAGCGTAAACCAAGCCAGAGAGCTTTCCTATTGAGTAAGGGATTACGTGTTCAGTAAAGTTACGATTCCTTTGTAATGGCACATAAGTATGGAAAGAGCTGGAAATGTCAGTGTATTTCACATTTTAACTATGTATCACTCTAGGGAAACTGGGTCATTTTTTGATGATTTTTTTAATTGTATAAATAAAAATGTGACTTGTAAAACAAAATTTCATAGGACTACAAAATTCAGCACATCAGGGAGAAAATTCTGAGATGTGCAGAAGCTGAGGAATTTGGATGCTAACTTTTTTTTAATTGTTGTCAAATAACACTAATTAATACTTATCAGTATGAGGAGTTAATGCCATGTTTCTCTTTTGAGAGATGCAGTTAAATTATGTCTTGTGAATTAATTTTAAAACTGAAGGGGATAAAAATAATACAACCAGCAATAAAGGAAACAGATTCATTCATATTCTCTGTTCTCTGTTGTGTTGGTGGCTCACCAGTGCCTCTGATGGAGAGGAAGTGTGTTTGATTTTGTCATTGTTTGAATTCAGTCCAGCTACCTGACAAATTTCAAGACTGAGAACCTGCCCCAGATACCTTTACAGCAGAGATGTTTGTATGATACTTTTAGACCTAACTCTGATGCGTGTTAAAGTTTTGTACCACTAATATACTTACATAATGTGACTAAAAAGGCAAAAAAGCAGCCAAAATCTGTGACTTTTTCAGTTATTCCACCACTCTTTGCGTTGATGACCACAAATCAGGTCTTTGTTTTCCAAATTGTATCAACACTGGCATTGAAATACTGTATTTGAGCAATAGCAATGACTTCAGTTGGTTTGTTAAGTATTTTGAGATACAAACAAGGAAGGAAGGAAATAAGATATCCCTGGTGGGAAGGATAAAAGCCAATTAAACATTTTCCTATTCCTCTCCAGTGTGACATACTGCAAAGATGCTACAAAAAAGTGCAATAGATTTAATGATTTCAGCTGTGGTAGTGTGAAAGTAATCGAGGAATTATTCTGCAGTTTTCCTGTAAGATCAGGAAAAATTAATCTTACTAGCCAGTTCCACACCATCCAAATAATGCTGTTAATCCAAGTGCACTTCCCTTGCCTTAGGTACCGTATCTTACTGTGGTTTTACTATTACAGCATGTTATATGAACAGCTTTTTAATTTTCTTCACTAGCGAATATATTTTAGACATTTGAACCACAGTTGTAAACGTGCTGGGGGTCTATAGTTTTTTGTTCAACAGTGAGAGAAGAAAATGTGCCTGGTCAACTCTAAAGACTTTTTTTCAGCAAAACAAAACTGAAATAATTCAGTTTGTGTCAAAGCTGTCAATTTGTTTTAGAGGAAAAAAACCGACAAATGGCAATGTTCTCACAATTTATGAGTGTTTCTCAAAGTGAGAAACTTTTTTTTTGCCTTTTTTTTTCTTTTAAAGCATTGAAACTGGGGAATTAAAAATGAGCTTTATTAGTTACTGAAATGGAAAATCTGAACAGACTTACCTTCAAACTGAACCAGTTAAATGTGAGGAATCATAAGTATTTGTAGCCAAAACAGATTAACGCTGCAGTCTTACCAGTCCACACAATTAAGTCAAATCTAACTCTTACAGTCAGTTACAATTTTAGGCCACCGTTCTGCTGGGTCATGGAAAGGTGGTACATGGAAATCACATGTATGATAACATCTTGAACAGCATTCTGCATGGCCAGAGTGGAAAGCTGAGAAAACTGATGGATACAAGGGTATCCCAAAACCTATGGATATTGCTAAGATTGATTTCTCTTACGTTCTTTTGCGTACAGTATTTTGCCATCTTTTTATACATGTTTAAAATTCTTGTGATTCTGTCTTATCAATATATTTTTTCTTTCACACTGTAATGATCGCTCCAAAGAATGAAAACATTGTAAAAAATATACTAAGTGATACTTTCCCCAAATGAATCTGCAAATCTAAGCAATGGAACCATCATTAAGAAGCAAAATGCAGATTTTATTTTACAGTTGGTAGGCAGATTTCCACATGAGGGAGACCTTTCTCTGCGTAAATCAGCAGTCTTGGATCAAGGTAGATAATTGTAAGTACAATAATTATAGACAAAAACATGTAATGATAAAAAGTCATGTGGTGATTTAAAAGTTAGATTTAGAACAGTGGTGATGGTAATTATAACAATTTAATTGACTTTTCAATTTTTTTACTCTTTAGTGTGTGTTCTTGTATGTTGTACAATGTTGAGTAGCCAAGATACTGAAGTGCAGGAGAATGTCTGCTATTACTTGTGTGTGAAAATGCCGGCATGATTGCACAATTATGTTAGCAGCAAATGGATATCTATATGTATAGGGAGGAAAAGACGGAACCATATTGTAACCACAAATGAAAGTGTTATGTTCTATATCTGTTCCAGAAGAATAGGATTTAGTGTAATTTGTTTTTGTAGAAGCCAGTTCCTTCATCAGGCAATAATTAAGTCAGATCAGCCTATGGCTAACATGACACTCAAAACTGAAGACTAATGGATATGTTCTGAAGTGCTTATGAAAATCTTAATGTGGTAACATATCATACTTGTCTGCTAAGTTTTATATTGGCTTCTTGGAACCTTCTGAATTAAATTGGGATTGGATTAAATGACTTCTTTTCTTCCAACTAAAACTTATTCTATGATTCTATGAAATTGATGTTCACATTTTTATTCAAAACACCTGATCTTGGAATGGAAAAGTAACCTGGGTAAAGACTCTTTTCTGTTTCTGCACCTGTCTATAATAGGTGTAAAATGTACAGGAAAAACTTTCTCTGACACTGTTCTAAGGCTGTGACATGGAGTCCCCCAGTAAGAGGGAACGCTTCTGCTTTGCAAACATGAGTTGATGACCTTTGCCACTGCCAGAAACAATCACATATGTGAAACCATGCCAAAACATAGGTATCTGACAAAGCCCAGCCTATTCTAGAGTTGCTAGACTCAGGCTTCCCCTGAATTAAATTTCAAAACTATGAAAGCCTGAGTTTATTCCAGCCCAACTTTAAGTATTCACTGTAATAAATGAGGAAGTAATTTGTAGTTTTTGTCTGTAACAGACAGATGCCTTTTAAAGTTAGTACTGTATCTTCTTAGAATTTTGCTGTGGTTAGGATTATTATTTTCTTGTATTAGAAATTCAAATTGGACTTCGGCTTCACAACAAAAGCTTCACAGGAAAGGGAAAGGGTAAAATCAGAGACTCAGGAGAGAGTGCCTGCTATCCACTGAGCAAGTGGATAACAAGCGATGGCTTTCTCTTTCTGCTGCTTCACTGTAAAGGATAAAATGGTTTGAGCATGTGTCTGGGTCACAAGACGGCTAGGTGATGGCCTCAGCAGCTGCTATTGCCTACTTGTCTGACATAGGTCCAGCATGTAGGCTCTTCCTGGAATGCCTGCAAGTCATGTGGTGATTTTTACATAGATGGTAGAAACAGTCTGAGTAAGAGGTTTAAAATTTGCTCTGAGAGATGTGGTGGCTATTAGTTGTTACTCTTCTCTCTGAAAAAATGAAACTGTATCAAAATATCTTTGGGGTTAGTGCAAGGTAATTGACTCAAATGGAGGGGTTTTCTGGAAGCATACGAGCTATTTGCGTGATAAGTGATTACTGATAGGGGTTAGAGAGGCTAGACATCACCTGCTTATGTGGTACCCAAGTCAGAGGATAGGGAAGGAAAGCAGTTAGGTGGAAGGATGAAGTTGGAGAAGGGTGTTTTGACAATAGTTGTAGAAGGGTTGAAGTGGATGTTAGAGGCAAATAACAGGAAGAAGACTAACTTGATGTATAGTGATTTGTGAAAGGCTATTTATATGCTTTTCATGGTTTTATGAATTAGAAACAAGACATGCTTTTCTATGAATAAATTTCTGTTCTTACTTGCAGGCCAAAGAACATGAGCTGTGCACTAGCTTGTTACTTGAGAATTTGACTTCTTCCTGACATCTGGAGATTAATTTTTGTTTCACCACTATTTTCTTCATTAATATATTTTAAATAATAGATTCTCATGGTGGAAGGAAAGAAGTTTTGGGGGAAGTTCAATTTGTGGGGCATGCGCTGGAAATCCTGTACAGCTAATCATCACTGGCCTGTGTAAAAAGTGTAGATGATACTAAAGATGTGGTCCCAAACAACAGTCAATCTATTTTAGACCTCATTAGGATAGATAAAGACAAATTAAGTAAATGAATTGGAAGTAAGTGGTTGCCTAGAAACCAAGAATCGTGACCTAATTTTGTTCAGTATTGATTAACAGAGAATACAGTCAACCAATACTTGCTTGCTTTATAATCCTGATGAATTGAAAAGGTTAAAAATACTGGTGTTAAGAGAGTCAAGGAGTGAAATCATTGGAAAAAAATTGTGAATGAAAAGTTGTATATCTTTGAGATTCCATTGGCCAAAACGCCACAATTTCACAACTTTAAAATCCTTGTGAAAAATTCTGACTAAGAACCAATCTGCTAACCAGTAAAAACAGCAATTAAAAATAAACAAAACAGAAGTGTGTGGTCAGAAATAGGAAATAGTTCTAAAATGAGGAATTGTAAGGTGCTAAAAATTAGGAAGAAGGTCAAGACTGTCGAGGCAAAGAAAAATGGATGAAAGCATTATAGCAAATAATACGTATAACTTAATGTGTTAAGAACAAATAAATACCACTTGTGTTACAGACCCTTCAGTGGATGGAAATGCTACTATGGCAAATGATAACCAAGACAATTTTTAATTCAGTTTCTCTTCTGCATTTCCAAAGAAGCAATGTGATGTAATCATGTCATGTGAGAACAATGGGGTACTTTCCAGTCTATTAAGTGAGGAGCATATTAAGCAATACCTACTTAGAATAATCATTGTGTCATGAGTAGGGTTGGATAACTTGTACCCTACAAACAAACAAGAATTAGTGGTAAGGGAGTTTTTCCCAGTGCTGGTAATTTTGGTATAACTGGGCATATGCCATTGTACTAAAACTCTGCTAATGAGTTCTAGTTTTCAAAAATCAAATAGGTGACTATTGGTCACATAGCTTGAAATCCAGCTTCAGTGAGACAGCAGGAAGGCATAAATATGGTTCTGTTGCTGAAGAACTAAAAGTGAGTGTAATTCATAGAGTGCAAATGATTTTATGAAAAACAAGTTTTTTCAGACAAGCCTGATGTAATCATTTATGGCCATTACAAGCCTGTTGAGGGCAATTGCAGAGATTTATGTATTTGATTTAGTGCTGCATATTTTAATTTAAAATAACACTATATGATATCAATCGAGGATACATAAAATGGATTAAGAGCAGCTAACTGTTAAGAGTACTTGTTGGCATAGAATTACCACTGAACAGGGTACAGTGGTCTAAGTGCTTTGAGCATCACACAGGACTATAAAAATATAAAATAATAATATAAAATCACTGGTGATAGAATTTGTAAGGAATTGACCAAAAAAAGCAATCAGAATGAATTGTTTAGGTTGTTTGAAAGCTTTTGACATTCTGATGTACCATGGGCAAAGGAATATATAGCATGCCTGTAGCAACTAAAATGTAGCTTGGAGGACTGTATTCTGTAAATTCCTGACTTCCGAAAGTGTCTAAAGGCTAGTTACAGTAGCCAGTTCAATCAGATTTGTTAGGAGATTATAGCAAGAAATGGTTAGGCAACCTCATGATGGAAGAGCACAGAAATATACTGCATAAGGGCAAGTAACTTCTGTATACCATAGCAGTAAAATGGTCACGGCAACTGCACAGAATGTAGGTGTCATGATTCTTAACTGTGGCCAGTAAGGCTTGTTATTCCAAGTAAACACTGTTGGTTCTAAATGTAGACTAAAGTTAAGCTGTGAAACTCCTTGCCAAGGATATTGTAGAGGTAGTAGTTTTATATGAGTTCAAAATAAAACTCAGCACCATCCAGTCTTAGAAGAGAAACCAATGGAGCGTGTTTAAAAACATAAAACCCTTTTCATCATTAGGAAAGACCCTGCGAAGTAGGGGGTGGTAATAAGAAGAATATGCAAGATTTTGACCTGTATTGCAGCCCTGTTCACGTTTCTTTTAGGCATCTGCTTTTAGCCACTGCTAGAGATAGGATACTGTATCAAAGCAACCGGCTGCTTGATCTAGTATGAAAACTGGAGAAAGAGCAGAGGACAACTTTTAGTCTCTAGGTATTGCCATCACATACTAAAGACTCTGGCTGACATAGGAGAATGTCAGCCAGAAACTGAGGCCAGTGATTTCAGAGAGAAAATAACCGCATTTTTAACAGTGAAGACAAATCCCAATTTTGTGAGTAGTTTGTCCCAATAATTAGTCTGTTCTTAATATCTTCCGATCAAGACAAGCAAAACCTCTTCTAGGAGATACATGTTTGCCCAATACAATGATTTAGATTTCATTCACTGTAACAGGGGTGAAGCAGAATGGCTGGTAATATACAAATCAGATTAATTTCATTTTTCCTTTTAAAATCCTACAATTCCATAAACCATATCTTAGCAAAAACATTTGTTGCATGTTTATGCAGGGAAGAGGTGTAAAACTACCTAATGTAATTCAATGCCAAAAACTTTTTCCCTTCTAAACCACTAATGGAAAGTAAAAGTAAATGAAAAAAGTACTTTTAAATTAAGCAAATATTTTAACCTGAAATAGTTTTCTTTAACTGCATAATTGTGGGATATACAAACTTTTGCAAGAAAAATGAGCAGACAGATGTTTTTCTACATGACAGAACATAATCTCATCCTTTGATTTCTTGTTGAAGAAGGCAGTATTTTTCTCCGTAGATCGTAAAAACTGAGTATTACACTGAAGTTACTGTTACAAATAGGATTTTTGAGTAGCCAAAGTTAGTTTTTCTTCATTGTGTTGTCCCCCTTGAACTTCCAGGTTTCAGTTAGGTTGACTTCTTGAGCTGCCTTCTTTTTTGCATAGCTGAGATCTTCCTATTGGTCTCATTGTCAGGCTCAAAACTTATCCTCTCCCTTGCCTCTCCGCTGAAGTGTTGCTGTCCTCAGGAATTTAGTCAACACATTATCTGAGATGTATACTTTAAACTTGGGAGAAGCACTTAGCAAAGAACTGAGCATTTTGTATTTCTCCTTTTATTAAATTCTTTATTTGTTAAGAAACAGTCATGGTTCAACATCCAAGATAAGTTACTACCAAAATCTGACAAAAGATCAGAAATCTTGTCAGAATTTTACAGCCACATAATGTATAACATGGTACAAATATTATTAGTCACAGAAGGTTTTTACAACAACTAATTGATTCTGTAAACATGAAAGAGTTTTGGCCTAAAGCATTAATGAGAACTGTCTCAAAGCACACATTGTGTTCTAAGAGGATGGACAAAGAGGAATACATTTTATTCACCTTGGTAAATTTTGAAAAGTGTGGGTTTGTATTTTAAGCTTGGTCAAGAAGTAAGACTTTGATCCTATTGAAAATTCAGAATTAAGACCCATAGAGATAACGGGGCTTAAATCAGCTATCTGGAAAATATTAGTTAATATAGTGCAATTAAACTTAATAGCATTAATAGCATGTTTCTCTTACGTTTAAATTTTATTTTTATACAAAAAAATTCACATTCTCTGCAGATACGAAAATCATCAGAAGCTGAGAGCTGTTATAGATAAGTTGTCTGTATACGTGTTCACATTTTGAATGTGTTTTTGCCGAAGTGTGTTTATGCCTTATCTGTTTGTACAGGAACAGGGTCGTTCTCTTTCCTGTTAAGCATGGTAAACCCTGGATAAGCCCAGCCATAGGTCCCTTCACCATTTCTAATGGAACTTAGTGCACAAGGGAAAGATTGAATAAGCATGAATCTGCACAGACAGAAACCATCTCTGAAGACCATCTGACTTATTGGCAAATCAGTTTCTTTTTTCCTTCATATTGTTTTCTCTATGCGCTTTGCTCTGCTGGAGACATGCAGCAGTACCCCTTAACCTGAAGAAGAAACTTCTGGTCTAGGATGGCTTTTTAGAACTTAACCACTTTAGTCCTTGGTAAAAGTGTGGATTAAGTCTGACATGGCTGGCTTTCCTTTCTCTCTCATTCCTTCGGAATGACATTGGGTTTGCTTGACTTCTTATGGAAATTGCTTAAATCTCAAATTTGTTTCATTTTAGCCCTTCTCTCATGCCATCAGGTATCCAGTGTTATCAGTTCTCAGTAGAGCTGTACCCAGAAACCTGTATGCCTTGAAGACAGGAGAAGTTAGAAACAGGTACATTCAGTTTAGTGTGAGTAGAAAGATAACATGATATCTGGTTTGGAATGCAGTTAATCACATTTTTTAGGAGAAAATTGAAGGGGAGGGATGTTATACTTAGGTAACGTAAATTTAGTGTACAAGGGTAAACTTGATGTGGTTAAAGAATTAAATGTTAGAAAAGTGGTTGTTCCCCCAAAGATATGTGAAAATGAAATTCAGGACCCTTTATGAGAGGTATGGTCTGTAAAGAAAAAAGAAATGAACAACCAAACCCCACCTTCAGTTTTTACAGAAGACTAATGGTGGTCACTGAGAAAACACAGAGAACTGGCTAATGAATTCCAAGACTTATCTAGGATCACAGGAAAAGAGGTTTTCATTACGGGGAAAATATTTATCTGCATATCAGAGAAAAATCTAGTTAGCTCAAACTCTCTCACAGACTTTCTCCTGGACAGAAGGAGATGCGCTATGAAACCGTTCATAGATTTCAAGGCAGAAAAGTCAGTCTCAAGGGGAAGATCCTACCTGGATTCTTTAAATTTTCAAATTCTAACAACTGCCTGGGCTGCAATGGCAGGAGTTACATTTGCTAATCATAAATTATCTTCTTAGTGGGTAAATACCCACTGAGAACTACAAGGGCATTGTCAGGGTGTGCAGAGGTTTGGTTTAAATAACAAACGCTCAGCTTTAATTGAAACTGGCCAGAGATGTCAGAAACTACAAGCAAATCTTCTTCAGGTACATAAACAGCAAGCAGAAACAGAAAAAAATACTGGCCTTCTTTTAAACAGGAGAGGTGAATCAGTCACCAACAGCTCTGAAAAGGTAGAGGTTCTCAACATTTTCTTCACCTCTGTGTTTATCAGCACTGCTGGGCCCCAGGTGTCG
>VZTZ01037514.1:431890-483275 GCA_013400955.1 Drymodes brunneopygia | reverse complement strand
TAGCAACGGCAGAGGGATCCAGCTTTCCCCATTCCGGGGCCGGCTCTGGCAGGACGCGCTCCAGGAGCGCTGCCCGCCAGTACCGGGTGAGTCCCGCAGGGGGCGCCGGGCGGCGGCGGGGGCGGAGCGCCGGTGCCGAGCCCCTCCCGGGACGTGCGCAGGGCGGGCCCCGCGCCCTTTTCCCGGCTGGGATAGCGGGCTCTGACGCGGGTTGTGGTCGCGTAGGGGTCCGGGGGAGGTGAGGGTGGTCTCCGCGGCGGTGAGCGGGCTGTAACGGGAGGGCGGAGGCTGCCCGGTGCTGCCCCCTGGCTGAGGCCTCTCCCGCGGGAGGGTGTGATATGGTAGAGAAGGGAGCCGGGCGGTGCTCTGGAGCTTTGAACCTACACGAGTGTTTCCTAAATATATTCACAGTGTTTCAGCTGTGGGGAAGCTGCAGAGAAGGCTGTTCGGCACAGCTCTCCACAATGGGCCTCCCCCGATTGGGCTGTCCCGGAGGATGGGGCAATTGCAGCCACCTGGTCGTTGCTGTGAAGGTCGGTAAGTCTGGGGTAGGGTTTCCTGACTGTCCCTGTCTCTGAGCGAGCTGTGCCGCGTTGTACAGAGGCCCTACAGCAGTGGGAAGGAGAGGAAGCAGGGAATGACCCACTGGAGTTGGCTGCAGCCCTTAAAAGCTTTCACCTCTGCCTGCCGGGACCTGTGGTGTGGATTGGGAGCTTGTGCTGGGGCAAGAGCTTCATCATGCAAGAGGCAAAGCTGCAGCCTCTTCTTCAGCACGGACTGTCTCCGTGCAGGAAACAGCACAGGGCACTGGCCGACGGCTCAGCCTGGGACATGGCCCCACCAGGAGCAGCCATGGACACACGGGAGGATGAACCCAGCTGAGGAGCCCGGCCCCAGCGCGGCACCGGGAGAGGCTGGCACAGGAGGATGAGCCCAGGTGAGTGCTCTGACCCGGGCAGCTCTGTGCCCTGGGGAAGGTGGCAGGATCAGGGGGCAAGGAAGGAGTGCCCCAAATGCCCATGAGCTGAGGAAGTTGTGCCAGGCTGTGGCTGAGGAGAATGTACTGTGCTGGTTTGGCTTCTGGTCGTGGCCAGGCTGGGGATGATCCTGTCCTGGGTTCTGGTTGTTCTGGGCCCTCCGTAGCCAGCCTCACCTGCTATGTAGTGTTGGGCTTGGCTCAGCTGTGTTTGGCCCTGAGGCGTGCTCAGGCTCTGTGCTGTGCCTGGCTCAGGGATGTTTATGGGGATGTGCAGCACAGTCCGTGGCTCTGCAGTCCTGCTCGGGAAGGTGCTAGGCCAGGCCCTGGGTGGGCACAGCCTGCCCTCAGCCCCAGAATTGTCTGGTGGCTGGTTCCCAAAACGGCCCTCACTGAGCAGAGGGGTTGCAGCAATCTGTGCCTCCTCTGGGCAGAAATGGGCATTTTTTGGGCTGAGCCCTGAAGTCTCCCTCCCCTCCCCATGCTTGCTGGGTAGTCTGTGCCCAAAGCCAGGGGCAGCAGGGAGGGAAGGGCTGTCCCTGCCTGGGAAGGGGAGCAGCATCTGCTATGGGTCTGTGGGGCTGTGCTGTGCCCCTCTGACTGACCCCCTTTTTGCAGAGACAGAGGAAATGCTGCTGCACCAAGGCCCAGGAGAGCCCCTGCCTCCCTTCTGCCCTCAGGAGGGGGACTGGGAGAGACCACCAGGCAGAGAGTGGTACTTGGCATGGCTTCAGCCTCCGAGGGAAGAGGCCAGGCTCCTCCCTGCTGCTGGAGCTCCTGACTGGAGACACCCACGGCCAGCTCGGAATGTCGGGTGCAGCAATTCCAGATCCAGCCACGAGATGCTCCTGCTGCAGCTGCAGGTAAGCGCAGCTCTCCCTCAGGGACACCTGTGCCTGTTACAGCTCCAGCTGATGGACCCCCTGCTGAAGATGTTTGAGGACCCAGGTGATTTCTATTCCTTCTGATGGTTTGACTTGCAGATGATACCAGGTCTGACTTACGGAAGCTCCAGCTCTGACTATGGGGTGTTCTTCATTCCGGCTCTGGATCTGAGATGCTCTGGTTCCTTCCAGCTCTGGTTCAATAACTGCTGCTTTTTGTTATGAGCCAGTTTAAAGCTCTAGCTAACTGCAGTTATCTGGGCTTTTGGCCAAGTTGTAAATCACTCACTGTCACCAATTTCATATAACTATTAACTGTCATAAAGTTATAGTTGAAAAAAGAAGTGATATATAATAAATGTAAGTTTTGGAGTGGTTGGACACTTGGTAAGTCTTGGTGAACAGTTGGACATGGAAAAGGGGCTGAAAAGTGCTTTTTGCTCCTGAGATGATCTCAGACCCTTGAAACAGCCTGTTGCATGCCAAAGTCCCTGAGTTTGGGAACCAGGGTGACCAGACCCCCTCCTCTGGAGAGGCTCCTTATCCCCAGCCCTCCCCTGCAAAGCTCCACCCCCAGCCTCTGTTTTGGGGGCTGGAGACAGCCAGCTGAGCTGTCCAAGCCTCCAAAAAGTGGCACTTGGTAATTTTTCTGAGTCCCAGAAATGCTAGACTGGACCTGCATTTTCAAGAAAAGAAAATGCAGGACTTAGTTTTTCCCTGAGCTTCAGAAAAGCATTGCCCACCCTCTGCTTCTGAGCCCCAAAAACACAGCACTGAGGAGCTTGCTTTCTCTGAACTGGCAAAATGCAGGACTTAGTTTTTTTCTGAGCTTCACAAACATCAGGCTATGCTTTTGGGACCCAAAATCATCCCCCCATTCGATTTCATGGCTCAGAAATGCAACACTTAGTCTCTGTTCTCCAAAGGTGAAAACACAAGACCTTGTTTTAACCTCACTCCTTTTCATGTTCCCATGAAGTGTTAACTGCTCAGGATGGTGCTGGTTTCTAGCCTTGCCTCACTGACTGGAGCAATCAAGACAGTGACACAGTCCTCCTATATGCACAGATGCTGCAGATCTGCTTCAGACACTGATGAAGTATCCTCTGGGATCTTCCAAGTCCCCTCTTCCCTCAAGAGTTTGGCATCACTGCATTTATTCCAAGTGCTGTACCCTCACATCAGGATATTCTGCAAATACACGTGCATATGTACTTAAGCAGCTTTTATGTTAGCTGCATATATCTGCCAATGAAACTCTCCATCATGAATCGCATCTTCTGAAGGAAGTTGGCTCTGCTAAGATAGTGAAGCAAAATTCAGGTGACCTGGGGCAAACCCTTTCACAGATATGTGTTTTCATTCCTGCAGTCTAAATGAGAATCTTTTCAGGGTAATTTAAAATACCTCTGGACCTGACTTCCTTAGAGAAGAAATTGCAGTTGATATCATAATGACCTTAGGAAACAAATCCTCATTTAAACTTAAAAGCATCAGCTACAATTAAAGCACTGCTTCATTTTGCTAGGATTTGTTTAAACCACTGTGAGTCAAACTGTAACAGGGGCTGTACCCCTGTTCCCTCCTTCCTCTCCAGCTCAATGGTCAAGCTAGCCTGGCTTTGCCCCTACTCCTCCCCTTACCTTGTCCCTGATTTGTTACCACCTTGGTATGAAAACTCCCGCACAGCCTTTGTTCTGGGCTCTTGGGAGATGGATCTAACTAAGTAAACACCTGTTACTGCCACCCCAAGAGTCTCTCCTTATTCCGCCAGCAGTCGTGGATCTGGGAAACCAACAAGAACCCTAAAACCCTATCTCTGGGCTCGTGGGTCTCTTGGAGAGACTGCTCTCCCCCTTCGACTGACCACTGGCTCGGTCCTAGGGACAAAGAGACACCACGACCACCGGCAGCCTGTCCCAAGGTTGCCCACGGTCCCGACACCGATGAACTGATATTAAATAGTCTTTTTATTTAATATCTGGCCACCCAACCACGGTGGTTTCTTCTGGATCCACCGAAGACTGCCCAGCCACCATCGCTGGAGACGCGGTTGTGGGCCTCAGCCCCCGAGCAACTCCAACAAGGGGCCACTGACCTTATGTTTCTAACAAGTAATTAATTCTAGCAAGCTTCCTAAAAATGTAGCCCTTTAGTAAATTGGGGGGAAAAAAACCAACAAAAGAAAACCTCCAATAGGTGAGTCTGAGCAGCTTTGCTCTAGAGCACCATCTTTCATTATTATGAATTCCACTGAAGTAATTACAACCCTCTTCTATCCAGCCCTCATCCCCAAAGAAACCCAGGAATTTTGTTGCTTTTTTTAAAGCAAGTGTCTCTCCCTCCACACATCAGGTTTAAGGTCAAAAATCAAGGGATTCCAGGTTAACAAGAGCAAAAACTGATGTTTAGAACAACCTGACAGAAATGCTTCCACAAGCTTCACTGTCTTGTGGTTCAACTTGTTCTCCCTGTTGGGCAGTCTCACGCTTCTGAGCTCCACAAGGCCCTTGTGCTGACAATCTCTAAGGAGGTACCTGAAGGCAAGCTCTAAATAAACACAAGCCTTGTATTACCCCAGTTTACTGTCACTTGCCTTGAAGAGCTCTTAAATGTTTCAGTAAGTATAAAATTGCAATGCTCTAACTGCTGTCTCATTAAGCAGCAGAATAAACAGCTATTTATTTTAATGGCTTTCTTTAGGCAGTTGCTAACAGTTATTTTGCCACCTGCTGTGGTCTGTGCTTAAATATTATCAGAGGCTGGTTCTGCCAAATACTGTCCATGGCTGCCTGTAAGGTAAAAGCATCTTTGAAAGCACTACCAGCTGTAGAGCAGCTGTATGGCATTAAAGAAATGTAACTTTGGAGCCATGGAAATGGTAAAGCTTCCTCAAATCCCAGTTTCCTAGCTGTGTTTTGCCAGTAAGCTGTCCAGACGTTGGATTCTCCTTCAATAAATCCACTCAGATATGAGTGTGATGTTTTGCTGCTGCTTGCTTATGTGTTTGCTTCATGCCATTCAGATTTCACCAGTCCTGGAGATGCAGTTGGACATTTAAAGACAAGTTTCCAGATTGTCCCAATACCTATTACCAGAGCAAAAAGATGGAAAACCTTACAAAGAGATTTTGAAACTGCGGGTAAAAGTCACAACAAACAAGCAAATGGCAATGCATTGTTCTATCCAGCATAAATCAAAGACTATAGAGAGGAAGTAAAACTGCCCACAATTCTGTCCTTGCTCACAGAGCAGCTCCCCAGTGCCCAGCTGACGATGAGAGTGGGTTTTTGTTTCTCTCATGTGGACCAAGTTGCCAGATCTGTCCTCTGATGGCTGAAGATTCTATATGATCACTTCCACTTCAGCTTGGGTCTTTATGCTCACAGAAGTTCTCTGGAAATAACAATAGATTGTCAGTGATTCTTTGTTGCCCGTTTTTATAGCAAGTTTGAGTGTCTGTTTCTGATTTTATGCCTCACTGTTATTTAAGTTGCTGCTACACTGATTGTTTTCTCTAGCAGTTAAGGATGTGGGCTATAAAGCAGCCTTTTCCAATAATGTGTTCCAGAAACCCCCTAAATCTACCAGGCTACCACAAAAGGGAAATACCTGGTACTGTGGTGGGAGGACATGTGAGTCGTGGGGGTTTTTTTGTGTGTTTTTGTTTGTTTGTTTTTGTAGTGTGTTTTTGTGTTTTTGTTTGGTTTTTGGTTTTGTTTGTTTTTGTTTTTCTAATCTATTACAGCTGCAATGAGAAGTCATGAAGTCTTCCACACCTTCACACTTTGTTCCCCCTGACCCCTTGGCATGATTTTATATCTCTGGGGTTTGGAGACAGTCATCTCCTATTTGCTGGTGATCTTATGACCTTCTACAAAACACCAGACCAGGTGCAGAGCAGAGAAGCACCTGCTTTCTCATCTCCCAGCTGCCAAGTCTGGTCAGGATTTCATGAAGGCACTCAGCACATCTACATAAACTGTATGCATAAACTGCCCTGTGTGCAGCCTTGCCACCCAGACATGGGAATGGTGCTAAGAGAAACCTGAGTCCTTGATGCCCTGCCTGAATGTCCCTGCCCTACCAGCACAGGCTCCTGGCAGGTGGCTGTATCCAGGGAGAGGAAGAGGCAGCTTTGCAGGCTGGCACCAGGTGGTGTCACCTCACTAGAAGAAACATGCTGGGACTGGAACATGAGGCACTGCATCAAACTGGGAGGTGTCTGCCAAGCTCCACAATACTCCCAGATCCATGAGAAACTCCAGTTTCTCTCCTAGGAGAGCTGCTGCCACGAACACGTGCCCACCCTTGGTCATAGGGAGCCAGTTACAGAGCTCATGCCTGCCACGCAAGGGACCGGCACTGCTGTGACTCCTAAATCAACATCAAACCAAAGCACTTACTTAGAAACATGGGCATGAGAAGCTTGTCTAGCTATTTTTTCAATGAAGGACTGCTTAGGGAACTTCCATCATGTTCCCAGCTCTGCCTGGGCAGCACAGTTTTTCCTGGTTCTGGTGGTTTTCCAGCAGAGCTGGGTTACTCAGCCCAGCACTGCACACAGCCTGCTGCCAGGCACACCCTGATGTGTCCCCAGAGTGCTGCTGGCATGTCCTGTAAGCACCTCTGCAACATGAAGAACAGCAAGGCACCAGCTGTGGGTCTCTTTTCGGACACATGGAGCCCTTACAAGGGCAGGCCTGCCTGCAGGCACACAGCTAGGAAGTCCCTCACAGCATTCCAGAAAATATTCCTAGCAGGAGTCTGGAAAGCTTTTCTGGACCCATTTGGGGCAGAAAATTGCTGTCACAGGATGTCATGTTCGTGGCCATACTTGATGGTGCAGGGCTTAATCCACACCCTCTTGTTTTAGCATGTGCCTTGCTCAGTGGGGTGGCCGTTCAATTAAATCATGGCATCCTTCCAGATGCTTTTTATTAAAAGCCATCTCCACTAAGATCCCTGCAAACCAGGTCGGTAAGACAATTATATTCTCTTGTACCAAGGGCTGTATTTAACTCTGCACAAGATTTAATAAAACACAGTAAATCTGAAAAATCAGTGACTGGTCTGGCTTCCACCTTAACAAAAACCCTTCCATACAGGGAATAGATAAAAAGTAACCACTGGCTAGAAATTGGCTGAAATTTATAGACAACAGGTGGGAAGATAGATTAACACACTGCCTGCATTTTCCTGGGGCGACTTGTTGGTTGTACTCCAACAGAGATATCCTTTCTACAACTTGAGTGTGATTTGGATTTCTCCCTACATGCATTCCCTGTTGCTGCAATAGCTTTGGCTGGCAGTATTGTCAATTAACTTCAGCCTGCAGAACTCAATATAACAATGCTCATAAAAGAGTCACGGAGGGCAGTATGCACTGAAAGCAAGAGGTGACTTACAAAAAACTCAACAGCAAGTCTCAGACTACTTTCAAAGCCTTCCACTCCTGCTGTTTTATTGCCTATCCCCCTAAATGCTCACCAACAGCTATCTTTTTAGCAGTGTTTTTCCAGCAACACAGGTCTGTATCCTTCCATATTTTCTATAGCAAACTCCACTTAGAACCAGTTGCAATGCAAAGTCAAGGAAGCCTGGATGATCAGGGCACCAGGATGCAGCTCCCAGGTTCACTCCTGAATGGACTCAGTATCACAGCATTTAACAACTGTGTAAACATCAGCAGAATGCACTCATGGAATGATCTAGAGCAAAAGCTATGTGCTGTAGAAAGCTTACAGATGCAGAATCATGCCAGCTAGCCTGCTTCGGGGAAAAAGGAGTTTCCTTAATAATTAGATATGATATTCTCCAAGAAAATAAATCCCAAAGCTTCCCCCTCCCCATGGCACTTCACTGCTGAGAGACTGCATGCTCTGTCACAGCAAATCACCCCAACTTGTGTCCTGCTTAGTGAATACACCAGATTTGAAGAAACTTTAGCCTGTAAGGTAAAATGAATCCCAATTCTCCCTTTCCCACACCATGAATACTTGGCAAAAACAAAGCTTGATGCCATTATTGGGTGGCTGTCAGCAGCTGTGTAAGCCCTTGGATAAGATGTAGAGCTTCCTGCTGCTGTTCAGCATCATGTGTTCCTTTCTCACAAGGTGGGGGGAATCTGGTGAATCTATCACTGAAAGAAAAAGGGGGACTATTCTACTTAGTAAATACTTCTGCTCCCTGTAGGCCAACATCTGGATTATATTATCACTGAAGCCAAACCACTTCACAGATTCAGCCTAGAAAAACATGAGGGAGCTACCAGATGGATGTGTTTTGCAATCCTCTGCCATGGTGTGAGCTTCAGAATTTGTGCAAATCATGTTTTCTGAATGCCACAGACAACCTTTACGTAGATAATATCCATCATTTCCCACAGATTTTCTTTCCATAAGTCATCTGTTGTTTATAGCTCATGCTGAGGGAAATACAGCCCATCAATAAACACAATAACCCACCAGCTATTGCCCTGATTCTCATCATGTTTCTCAATCAGATGACTCACCAAGCTCATGTGTACAGCTTTAAATGAAATAAAACAAGGGACAAAATGAAAAAAAAAATTATTGCACAAAACAAAACTGTGGACTAAAAAACTTTCAATATGTAAACAGTAATAGGATAACTAAGTCCTCTGGAGTGATTACAGTCATGCAGCCAACAAAGTGTGATACCAATTTACACAGCAATCAAAACCTCACTCACAGCTGCACCTAAGCTCACAGGGTGTTGGTGAATACAGCAGTACCTGGCACTTGGTGGTTCTCAGGGGTTTTATTGAACTGTTACATATTCATTAAGCTCAGAAGAATATTTACACTTCACACACACCTTTCCCCCGGTCTCTGCCCTCCTTCTTACCGGAATGGAGCCTCTTCAGGTGTCTGGACAGTGTCAGGCAGAGAGCAGTGTCTTTGAGAGCTGTGAATTGGGGTGAGTGCTCTTGTTTCTCTTGAAATTCTTTTGCCCTGCAAGTCATCAGCTCAAAAAACATTTATAGCTATATATTATGACTACATTTTTCAATGTATCACAATTATCTCGAGGTTACAATTTTACTACAATCTTGTTTCTGCTTAACTATTTTTATCATAACACTATTTCTACACAATATACGAAGAGCCAACGTTTATCATTTACTCATTCTTTACAGCAGATGTACTGCCCTAGCCCTAAAACTTAGCTATGCTTCAGGAAATAAACAACAGGGCTACTAACTGAGTTGCAGAATCGAGTAAGATTTTGTCTCTGTGGAGTTTGTGATGTTCTTTAATGCCTGTCAAGTTTCCACTGTGTGGAAGTAGCTCTTGATTTTTCAGTAAAAAGAGATGAAAATGTCTATGTATCTTTAGATCTTCATTCAGCTGCTACATTTAGCAAGAGATTTTCCCAAAGCACCTCAGAGAACTGGGAGATTCAGTTTCTCTTGGTTTAATTGAGTAGTCAAATCCCCAGTCACCTTGAAAATTGTGTCTTTAAAGCTCTGATCATGCATAGGTGACCCAGCTACAGAAATGGTAACACTTTCTGAACTTAGGAAAAGAAATTATTCTATTCCAGCCTCACTGGCAATCCCCTGGGATGGGAAAGGAAGCACAACCTTGTCTAAGTATGAAAAGAGAAAAGGTCTATGTAAAGAATATCAAAAAGCTGTAAGCGGCAGAGCACAGCAACCATGGATTTCTGGTTAAAGTGCACAAGTGTAATGCATTTCCATAAAACTCAGACCTCATTCATGAACCTCCTCTTCAGATTCCATCTCAAAAACAGAGCAAAACCATTTGTGGAGCTTCTCTTTTATATTCTTGCTTTAGACATGCAGTGGGTGTTGTCTCTCTTTCATCAGAGAAAGGAAGGTTTGCCTAATATCCCAAACAAGGAAGTGATAATAACATCAACAATTAAAACACAGAGTGTTCTGTTCCAAGATTTACAGGTGCTTCAAAAGAATGTGTCCTTTCCTCTCCTGTCTTAAAAGCAGAATGAAAGTGACAGGGGTGAGGCACCAGAAAGTTTTCAGGTGAAAGACAAATGAATGCAGACTGGAACCATTTGACTTTCCAGGCTCAGGGATCTTTCCCCCATGAAGCAGCCAACATAGCATGCATGGATGTCCTTTCAGCTCCTGCATTTGTCTGATGGGAACATGTCACAACCTCCTTCTCAGTAGTAGGGAACACGAGCAATGCCTGAAAGATAGGCCGGAAATAAATCCCCATAGACCGATGTCTATGGAGCAGGTATTTGTTTATTGCAGCGCTGGTGATGAGGGGGATTGCTCCTCCTGACTCACCCACCCTTGTCAAGTGCTCTGGTACATTTATACAGTAAATTCTGCTTAATGTTGCTTATGTCATTACAACATCATCACATACTCACCAGAGCTAATTTGCATAGCACAATCTCATGGTTATTAGACAATTGTTTTGCACTGTGCTTGCACCTCCCCAATTTGAGGGTCTCCGGGGGTTTTTGATGAAGGCTTTCAAAGTCTTCTTCACATCTGAACTTTTCAACTTTGTCTTTGACACATGTGCAGTTACTGTGCTCCTTGGTGCATCTGGTCATAACCAGCCTGAATTCTTTGTTTTGTGGCTAATGGGCTTTGCACTTGCCAATTTCTCATTAGTGCCACACTTATTTATCTCTGAAACCATACACCTGGTGAGGTTTTTTCTCTCCTTTTGTCTATTCAGTATTTAAGCAACTAGTTAACCATATACTGGCCATTACATTGTATAAAAAGTTATTTATATCAGGTTATATATAGGTGTCACAAGTTATGATTCAGGTTATATAAGGTTATATATGTATAAAAGTTATGATTCAGGTTATATAAGTATCAGCTTATATAGGTATAAAAACTATGAATCAGGCTACATAAGTATTGATAGGAAGTCATGATTTAGGTTATATTGATATTAGGTTACATAGGTATCTTATAACTCAAGCTAGATAAGTACCTTATGACTGTAATCTAGGTTATACAGACATCATGAGCATGGGAGCACCTTCCAGGTGGCTCCATGAGCTGCCTGCAGGGCCCTCCGAGGCTGAGTGGGGTTCTGTGCACCAGGGCACCTCTCTTTTGGGATCAGCAGCTTCGTGTGTTGACAGGCAGCAACCGTAACCAAGGTCTAACTTTGGCTGGGGAAAGCCATCTCTCTTAAACACCAGCTGGGCACACTCAGGTGGTTCTGTTCCTTGGTGAAAGTTAGTGCATACAGACTTCCTCATGCAGGCCCTGGACAGAAGCTAAGAGCTATCTGAAGTTTAAGTGCCCACCATGCCAGTGCTGTGCTCACTGGCTTCCCCAGGATCCCCTTCAGATCTGTACTTATGTGGGGGAAGTTTTCTGTGACTCACATCATGTACTTTCATTTCCTTTTTCCAAAAGGAAATCCTTACTGTCAGTATTGAAGCAGTCTGATCGTGCCCTGCTCTGC
This sequence comes from Drymodes brunneopygia, assembly GCA_013400955.1. Classification (NCBI taxonomy): domain Eukaryota; kingdom Metazoa; phylum Chordata; class Aves; order Passeriformes; family Petroicidae; genus Drymodes; species Drymodes brunneopygia. The sequence continues at coordinate 471,960 of VZTZ01037514.1, read as the reverse complement.
TCAGGAGGGCTGACGACTTTACAACAAAGCATTTATTAATTGGAAGTCACAGATAAATGGAAGGAAAATTTTGTGTGGATGGGTTTCTGTGATGAGAAGGATTTCTTCATCACCAAAAGAAAATGTTTGGACCTTGTATTTGGAAAGAAAGCAACACTTTCTTTCATCACAAATGAGAGCATTAACAAAGCAGAGCATGGACAGGATACTTCAGTGTTGATAAAACATGAGGTTTTAGTAGTCTTCAAAGTGCTTTTTACCCCCTTCCCTAAGCCAGCTGCTAAAGGAGCCAGCTGTGCATTGCCTGTCTGTCTACCCTTGCACAATGTGAATGCCCTCTCCCCACTGCCTCCCAGTCTATTTGGTTTAGTTTGACTTAGGTGTCTTCTGGGTGCATTTAGTGTTGTTCTGTAGGTAACTTCTGGGCAGAAGTTCTCTTCTCCAATACCAAATTGCTGCCCCTGAGCTCTGTGAAACAGCTGGTTTTAGGGGATGTGAGTTTTCCAGCACTGGCAGATGTTTCAGCCTCCCTAAAGGCTCAGGAGACACCAGCAGGGTAGCACATGGGAAGAACTCTTTAGCAGTGGATCCTGTTCTGCCGGTGCAGAGTCACTTGTCAGGGACAATAGCTCTTGGCAGAGCATTAATGTGACAGAGTCGGGCCTGCTGCCAAGGAAAACACTCCTTTGTGGTCTGTGCAATGTTTCACTGGCCTGTCATTCTGAGATCACTGTTGACAGCCAACTGAAAACTGCCTTTCACCATCATTAGAAAGAAAAAGAAGACTACTCAGCAAAATGGATAACAGGCTTTGCTGAAGCCCCAAAGCAATGAAAGCAGGTTGGGTAGATTACACGAGTGTGTGTCCATGTGTGACTGGGCATTTACTCTCTACAGAATGGAGGCTAGAGTAAGCCTCTTTACATTGGCTTCAGAGACAACTCAGAGATGATGCTGGTTGCATGACACAAAGAACCTTTCAACTGCAGAGATGTTGACTACAGGGCTATCTTTATACTCGGAAATTCTGCCTGTGTGTTGTTCCATGGATCATGGGATTATCTAAATTGGCTTTAAGAGGCTGACTTGCTTTTGCACAAGAGGCATCCTGGCATTTAACAAACTGAGTGGCAAGTTACAACTGAGGTCCATGAGGTTTCAATTATTTCTTGAGATGTCAGAATCAGGAAGAACAGTGCTCATTGATGCTCATCCTGTCATTCATCATGGGGAGTACCCTTGAATGCTCAGAGAAAGGCTGTCTGAAGGCATAAATGCCTGTAATGATTACAATTCACAGAGGGAAGGAGCTGTGTGGCTGCAGCCATGCAAGGCATTAGTGAGATCTGTGACTTACCTGACATCACAACCTGATACACAAGGATTGCTCTTATCTCTAGACACTTGCCACTTCTGGTCTTTTCTTACTGCTCACAATCTTAATCTCCTAGCCCTTAAAAAGGAGTCTGCTTCCTCTCTAGATACACAGGCACTAAAATAAGGTAAAGCAGATGAACAGGACTTTATTTCTAAATGGGACTGTTCAGACATGTTTATTGTGATCCCGTTAATCCATTTTCTCTTGGAACTTATACATCAGATGACTCTTTCTGAGAGTCCTGGGGAAACTAATCTGCTGATGAAGCCAAGTGTCACTGAGGCTTTGGAGGCTGCTGCCAAGCCCCATTCCCCTGTGTGGGACCCTGACAGCCCAAACCAAACTGGGAATGATGCTGCGTGATGTAGCTGATCTAGTCACTGGACAAGCTGCTTCCAAAGTAGAACAGCATATGCCACTGAAGGATTATGAGCGTGCCTCTCCTATTTCCAGAAACCACCTGAAAGGACACAGGCAGCTGCACACACGGAACGGAAGTGTCTGTGTTCAGGCTGCTCCTCAGGAGCCTGGTTCCTCTCTGCAGCTGCTCACACAGGGAAAGGGACAACAGCCCGTGTGTGGCATGACCTGAGCTCCAGACTGCTGAATCTGCAGAAAGCTGCTTTTCTTTCACCTCTCTATAGCTGCATGGAGTTTCAGAGCAAAAGTTTTTAAAGACAGTATTGAAGCATTTCCTCTGCAGCCGGAACTTCCTGTTTTGCCTACGTGGTCTGTCTCCATGCTTCTCACTGCCCCCTCCTTTCCGTTCCCTGTCTGGGGTGGATCTTCCTCTTTGCACCTCTGTGTACATGTGCTCAGTGCATGAAGGGAAATGCAACTCCCCCTCTGTCACCCCAAAAAAACCCCCTCTCAAACACTGAATTCTCTGCACAGCTGAGTGTCAAGGTGGTTTCCAAGGATGAAAATAAGAATTTTCTGTGTCTTCCAGCAGATTTTAAGATTTCCTTGCCAAGCAATTTTTTCCAGATATTTGATTTGATATGGGAAATGCATCATTATGAAGAGGACTTACTGAGACAAGCAGGTGTTTGTTTGTCTTTGTGTACATGTACAGAGAGACTGAGTTCAGAAAGCATGAAACATCCTTCACCCGTGCTTAATTGTGTGACTTTGCCTTTAGAATAAGTTAAAACACCACTGGATGAGACAGACCATGCTAACCTGTGTGACCAGGAGACTGCCACTGAGGTTGTGCACTTTGTTTAGCCATGTTCTGTCCAGAAAGCTATCAAGACCTTAGAAGGGAAGATTGTATCACAGTCACAAAGAAGCTTTCCTGCTCCACGGCTCAAGAAAGGTGGCTACCTATGGGATGGAGCCTCAGTTCTGGGGAGGAGTCACTTAGCTTTGGCTACAGCTGCCTGTTCTTTAGCCCAAGCACCCCAGACCCAGTAACCTGTATACAACAGCACTGGGAACATCTGACAAACTGTTATGAAAGGGATGAAAGTTAATGATTTTGTACTGCGAGCCAAGAGCTCCAGGAATGAGAGCAGCAGGAGTACCAGTTATACAGGTGTGTTGCACTGGGGGAGCTCAGTGATGTGAATAAGTTCAGATCTATTATAAATCATTAAAAATAATGCTGTTCTCCAGAAACAAACTCTGGTGGGGGAGCACTGCACCAAGAGACCAGTGAGGTGATACCCCAGCCACAGGCAACTTGTACCTCAGAGCAGGGTGGCTGTTCATGCTCAGAAGAGATTGTAATGCTGTTCCCTCCAGGCTCCAGGCAGGGCTTTGCTGTAACTTTTCTCTGGCACAGCCAGACTGCACCTAACACAAGATAGAGATTTTCCTGAAGGACTTATGTAAGTAGGGAGCAAATGACTTGCACTTCAAAGTAACAGTGCTTCAGGGACAAAGCTAAAGGAGCTCAGAGAGGCAATTGGAGAGTTAATCACACCTTTGATGTATCCTTATCTTATCAGGGTATGCAGATACAAGGCCTCTAAGAGGCTGACCAAGTGGTAAATTGTTGGTTGTGTAAAGACTGAGTCAATGGGCCTTGATTCCTTAAGGTGAGCAAGTCCTGGAGGACTTTAGTCCTAGAGCAATAAAAAATCCAAATGCCAAACTATGAACTGCAACTGTGAAACTAAATTGCAAACTATGAACTGTAACTCCTCCATAAAGGAGCAGACACAAGCAGAGGGGACCAAGGGGACACAGCATGTTGCATCCATGGGGATATTTCAAGTCCTCCCAGTTTCTGAGGTTCAGTGTCAGGATCTCCAAACTCAAGTTGCTGCTCTTAGTGAACAAGATCCTGACCCGCTTGCTTCAGTTCCCACAGAAGAGCCAGCTCTGGGCCTGCCTGCCTGCATTACACTGTGCTGGAATTCAGCAAAGCTGAATTCTCCCTTCAGTACAGGGAGGCTTGGCTTTGCGTTTTAGGAGGCACGTGCCCTTCCATCTGTTTGCTTGTTTCAGCTCTCCCAGGAAGAAGTGTTTAATGGGGAGATAACCACTGGAAGGCTTGAAGGCTTTACTCTTTTTGGTTTTTTCATTGCCCCTAAATTATCTGCTTAGCAGCTGAAACGAGGAGCTACTGTCTGCCTTGTAGCTTGGAGATGTTGCCACTTTTAATCTGAGCCTAGGGATGGGCACTGTAAGCTTTATTGCCACAGAAGGGTATAGCCATCTGTCAAAAGTATAATTGTGGCAAATATTGAGGGCTTGGCAGCCTGAAATGGGAGGTGCTATCACTTGCCCTCAGACTTCCTACTTGAGCAAAAGAAAGAATGACTAAACAGAGAATATGTGAAAAGAGAATGTCCTGGTTGTCTTCATGCTTCCAGATCAGCTTCATCTTCCAAGTGCCCTCCAAAGATAGCCCGAGTGACTCTTAAAGAAACTGTGTGATCAACTCCTGAGCATACAGTGCTTTCTCCAGCTGCCCTGACCCTTGGCAGCTGAACTGAACCAGCAGCTATCAGTTCTTCTGGGCACTGTGTCCTTGGCTAATCACTAAGCCCAACCAGTCATAGTTACATGGGGAGCTGAGAGCAGAGGGAAAGGCTTGATTCCTGTTGCAGTGTAAGGTACAGAGTCCCTGCCTCACGGCCTCTAATTTCAATACTTCTATTTCTGTCAGCTCAGGCCACCATTGAACTTCATTAGTTTATTTTTCCCCCTGTAAGTGAGAAGGGAAAAAGCCTTTCTTTCCAGTTTGCTGGAGTGGTTCAGACTGAATGTGTGGCACGGCACACGGGTGGTTAACAGTCTTGTTTTCCCATCTGCATGGGAAAAGGACTGTTCCTCTAAAGCTATTGATTGCTGTGTGCAATAGGCTTCTGTCCTTCCTGACTCTGCATCCGGCAGCAACTTCCTCCCTTCAGATAAAGTGGAGTTTATCTACAGAATTCTTGGTAACTGGAGGAGTGAGAGGGGCAATCATGAGATCTGCTGGTATGAGTGAGTTCACAGTGCTGAAGCTGAGCATGCCTTCCCTCACAGGACCCACAAGGACAATTTCCCCTCCCAAATGGGAAATTGGTGTTCTCACACACAAGGCTTGCATGCAGAGCAGCCTAAAGCAGCCCATTAAATGCAATACAGCAGAAATGTTAACACTGCACTCAGTCTTGGTTTGTGTACTGATGGTGGGGCAAACAAAGAACTTTGGGGCTTATGTTCTGCTTATTACATTTGAATTTTGTGACAGATTTTACCGTACTTAAACTGCATTACTTTAACTGCATATACAAGCACAAGTTATATTCACATGAACTGTGTACTCAGTATCCAGACCTACTGTTTGGTCCAGACTCAAAGGTCAGGGTTCTGGATGATGTGACAAGTTTAGCTTTAAATTATGCTCTCAAAGACTTCCTTGTGTGTGTGTCTATTTAGAGGCATTTCAGTACTAGGTAAAGAACACTGGCTTTTAATTACAGAAGGGAAAAAATTAAATGGAAACCAGTTTTGAAATGCTACATAATGTAAGTAGGATTATTTGGAAAATGGATTAGGGAGTTTCTGAATCCACCTTTCTGATTGAACAGTGAAGCTAGCAAGTGTGCATATGTGCATATGGAGTTCACATGATATTGATGTCTTTAGGAGTAAGACTGTAGGCCTCACGATGCCAGGAATTTCAGCTTTCTTCTGTATTCCTTGAACCATTATGTTCTCTTTGCAGATCTGTAATACAACTTATGTCATTTAGCACCAGTCTGATTCTGCCACCCCTTCTCTGTGAAGGCTTGAGATGACAGTCCTTGAGACAGCTGTTTCTTCTGCTGTGCTAGAGACTCAATGTCCTTCTAAAGTAGCAAGTTGTCCTTAAAAAGGTAACATAATTTACCTGATGGAAAGAGGATTTAAATCCAGCACTTAGTGGCATTCTGGCCTTACTTTGTCTGTGTAATAGCAAATGAGTGGCTTTGTTCTGCCAATAGAGTGCTCTGATGCTCATTTTCTGAGACTGGGATCAAGAGCCGTACATGACATTTGGTATTGTATGGGGGACAATCAGTCTGTGCTGCATCAGTTGCTGTACAAAGCAAAAAAGTGATTAGGTATTAAACAGCTCTGAGATTCCTGTGGCTGTGCTCCAACACTACCAAGTGTCCACTGTTCTCTACTGCCTGACAAGCTGAGAGCAACTGGGGGGGACTATGAAAGGGTCTCTCTTCACTAATCCCAATCTCAACACAAGTGCAGGACCCCAAGGCCTTTGGGACACCTGCAAGTGTGAGCTCACCTTTTGAGCCATGCTTCATAAGGATCTTACCTCCACTGGCAGTCACAGCAGGGACCCTGATGAGGTCAGTGCCAATTCAAAGTGGGAAGGAATCCAACAAGTAGCTTGTATTTGTTCTTTCTGCCCTTGGCTAAGATGGATTCGTGAGTTACTGAAGAGGGAGGGGGAGGAGGTAAGACATGCAAGCAGCTCTAACCAGCTGGAACTAGATGTCTCCTAGCTGGACAGTCACAATCTGTCAAACAGAAACAATGCTCAGCTGTTCACCCTGTGAGTAAACAGGACCCAAACAAAGCCTCAGCTGTGTGTGTATATGTGCTTGTGAACCTCCTTGCACTTACTTTGCTGGCTGTCCACGTGCTGGGCAGTGTGTGCCTTGTATCTTTAATCAAAGACAAAAGGAGAGGGATGGGCAGGCAGTGACAGGCAAACAGAACCCTTCCACACACTGGGGGACCTGCAGTTTGTGCCAGGCCTATGGTCTGTCTCTGGTGTGTCTGAAAGATTTTGGGATGTAGTTCCATATGCTCATAAAAGCAGAGCTGGAAAGTAAGTTCATATGAAGCAGGACAAGCTACAATTACCTCATGGAGCTCTACAAACAAAAGTGAGGCTTAAAAGCACAGCTAATTTGGTTACTAACATGGTCATTAGGACTGCATGGTGAGAGAGGGTGAAATGAGCAGCTCCCCATGCACCTTTATGTGCACCTCAGCACTGGTCAGCTGCACTGTGTTACCTGGCACCCTGGAGAGTCACCCTGCTGCCTGACTAGCCTGAAATTCCCCTTCTGTTTTGTACAAGGGAACATCTCAACCATTTATCTTCAGCTAGTAAAGCAGAGCTGAGACTGCTGATAGACAATCCACTCCTGTGCTCCTGGATCACAGCTCCTCTGTTCTGATTATGAAAGCTGGAAACAGTGAGGTTGATGTTTTATTTTCCAATGTCCTTTACAACAGTGGAGTCTCAGAAGAGTAACAAGATATAACTCATTTGTCTCTGCTCCTAGTGATGGGAGGGAAGAATGAGGGGAATGTGTCCCATGGTGCCAGAGTGAATTGGAAACAGAACAGTGAAATTCTGGTGAAATCAAATTAAATTGTCTAACTAGCCTGTCCACTTAATTATTTTCTTTGTGTCAGTTTGTCTGTGTTCAATGATATGGAGGGGAAGAGCTGATGTGTGTCTGTTTAAGAGCATTTGGAAATCTCTGACAATAGGGAGGGAAAAGCAGTGGGATGGTGAAGTATCAGACAGAGAAAAGGAATGCTGGAATTAGAAAGAGAAGTGTTGGAGTGGTGGAGATTGGACACTCAGTTAAATATACTTGCAGACAGTGAAGGATTTCTCATCCAGGCAGAGACAGGATGATGCTTAGTGAGGATGCAGCACTGAGAATAACAGTGGAGAATAAAGGAACTGCCCTCCCCACAGGTACAGGGACAGGCTGTGTCATTCAGTCCCTGCAAACAGCACAGGAAAATCCCCGCTCCTTTTCTGTCTGCTTCCCCAGGTCCTTGAGGAAGCTGAAGCACTATGTTCTCTAGTTACAACCTGGCCACACGGTTGTGTTCGAGCCTTTCAGCACTGAGGCGTCTGTCACAACAGCTCTCCTCCTCAGCTACCACCTTTCAGTTTGTTCTGCCCACATGATGATGCCAAATGGCAAAACAAACTGATCCTTGGCTCACAGAATTTGGCAAACCAACCCTGGAACTGATTAACTTTTAACTTCACTTATCTGTTTAGCAGCCCAGCTCTCTGAAGTAAGAGATTGGCACTGGCACCAGCAGACTTGGGAAGGTGATGCTGTATTGCCTTGTACTGAGTCTATATCCAGAAGGATTCCTTAGGGGTATAAAGGAAGTGCCTCAGGATGGCTGAAGAATGAATGGCTTATTTTCTGATGTGCATGGGACTAAGCTTGCCAATATCCAAAGGCAAGAGATGTTTCTGAGGTCCTGTATGATCAGAAACACTCTGGGAACATTTAAATAGCCAAGGGCATGCTTTAATGGACTACACCAAGTTCCCAGCAGAAATGAGTCTAAATGGAATTCGTGTACCCTAACCAGGCATCCAAAATTAATTTCTTGGACTTCAGGAGATGCAACCACAGTGCTCATGCAGCAAAGAGTGGTCTGCACAGTGTATGTCACTAATCCCTCTTTAGATCAGCCCTACCCTTTAAGGCACTTGCATCACTTTTCCAGCCTGGGTGTCACAAGCCTGGAGTTGGGCAGGTTGGGGATTTTGCTCAATCACTGCAGAAAAGCCAAAAAGCTTTTGAAAACTTCCAAATTAAAAGGAGTTATTGTGTCAGAAGTGAGAAACAGAGCACTGCCAGGCTTCTGTCACTGCAGAGAGCAGGAGCAGGACAGGGGAGGAGGGGGACACAGAGAGAGAGCACAATGGCAACCAGTGGCAAGTCCTCCTGTGCAGCAAAAGCGTCTCCAGGCAACGTGTGGCCATGGAGGGAGCAAAAGGAACCCGAATGAGGTGCCAGGGTCCGTTCCAAGTGTTTTGGAGAAATTTGCTATTCACTTATTGCAGACCTGCCTAGCTTATTAATAATGCCTTCTTCTGCTGTGATGCTGGCTGCTACAGAAGCGCTGACGAGATGGGTATGCAGGGCACAGATCTGCCCGTGGAAGAGTTGTGCACTGCTTTTTGCTTGGCCCTCTTCTGGACCCATTCCTCAGCCTGTTGGTGCCAAGTATTTGGTTGCCATGCCAACTTTTTAGCATTAAATCATAATCTAAGCACAGCAGGAGGCCAAAAGCCTTCTCAGGTCCAGCTCCTGTCCTCTCCCCTCTCTACAACTGGTTGTGTGAGCAGGCTTGGCTGGACGCTTCGATGGCTTGTCAGCAATAGCCCAGATGAAAACAGTGAAATGACAGTTCCCTTTGGAAACAGGCACAGAGGTTAATGGGAGTTATGCCTGGAAGATTTCTGCCTTCCCAGCTCTGCCACCTGTGTGAGACCCAGCCCTGCGTGTCACTCAGCTCGCAGTGCTCCACTGGCACGAGGTGCTGGTGAGCTGGAACAGGCTCATTCCCTGCCTCATTCCCCTCACAGTAGGACTGTTTCTGGGCTATTAAAGACATACCTCAGACTGTCAGGATTGAGGCATTAAAACCAGAAATATGCTGTTGATAACAATGTGTATTAGCTCATTAAAATGGTGAAATATGTTGAGTGCACAGATCATGTGTATTATCCCCCCATAACAGGTGAAAAATGAGATACATACTAATGCTGAAATGGCTCTAAATAAAGAATATGAGAAGTAAGGCTGTGTTTTGCAGAGAAGAGATGAGGCCTGAGTTCTCCCTCCCAACTGCTTAAACTGTTTTGCAGCAGAAGGCTTTTTGTTTGTTCCTTCAGTGAAGCTGAATACCCACAGCTTGCAAATTACCATTACATGAAAACGCAGGTCAGAAAAATGGAAACGGAGTTTTCGACAAGTTTTGTCAGGAGATGCAATTTGGCTGGTCCTGCCTAAGCCTGAGGATTCCAATCTGGGGTGTCAGGCATCACTGGGGAGCACTGCATACAAAGTCTACATTCTTTAAATTCTTCAAATCTCACCTCTAACATTGGTGGAGGTTTTTCATCATTCCAAAAACAAATGGAAAACTTCTCTTTGCCTCCCTCTGGCACTACAACACTGGTGTGAAGAGCATCCCAACAATACAATTACATGAGGTTTTACATTTTGCTGTAGAGATTCCTGTTAGTCAAATATGGCTTGGCTTGTGCTGTTCTTTACCTGCAGTGTGGGATGAAAGAGCAGCTCTGTTTTGCTGTTTTCCTGTTTGCTGCAATGCAGTTTACTTTGCTAAAACTATATTGGGATCCAAAGACACTACTAGGCAATGCCTGGGCAAGAAAGATCAACAGTTAGTTTTTCTGGCATTCAAGGAATTTTTTTGTTGGCTGCAAGGAAGATGAGCTCTTGGGTGGTGGGGGAGCCTGCTAATGCTGCTGAACCAAGCAGAACGACGTAATGCTGTGTCCCTTTCTGTGAATGGCTGAGGGAAGACTGAATCCTACAGCTCAGGTGTCCTGAGGAAGTTTCTGTGTGCTGACTGAGTTTTTCTCATTCAGAGGGCACACATACGTGATGCAGCCCAGCTGATGGCATCTGTTTAGGTAACAGATTATGTACCACACATCTGACCTTCCACCTCACCTCCAGCTGTCATTTTAGCTGGTTCAGAGAGGGGGCACAAAGCACTTGGGCTGCTCTGTGCTCATCTTGAGCCACAGTGAAGCCAAATGACTTTCCCTGGCACGGCAGGAAGTAGTGGAAAATCTGGCCCTTGTGCTGCGGAGAATAATGATCTTTTTTTTTGCTCACCTGTCCAAAATGTCATTGTAGATGTAAACTGAGAACAAGAGAACGAAAAGGACTGATTAATATGTAGGACAGAAGGGTTAGGTACATGTTATCACTCTGATTTGGATAAATCTTCTCATCTCTGTGTGCTGGTATAAATGACTGTACAAAGAATAAGATACACCAGTAGGGCACAAACCTGTTAAATAGACATACTTGTGGAAGCCCAATATTTAAGGTCAGATGCAAACTGATAACTTTTGGACCTGGCCTGCTGCCTTGGGCCACTGAATTCATGCCATGTTTACAATGAACACTGGACTTGCTCCCACGTTCCAGTTTTGTTCAAGAATATTCCAGCAACTGCTTCATAGAAACACTGAGCTTTGTTGCAAGTCCCAAAGGAAAGGGAGCCCAGCACTGGGTCTTTTCTAAATGGCATAATACTCATATTTAAAGTACTGGTAAATGACAGGTTTCCATTTCCCCCTAAAAAGGACATACTCCAGAGTGCTGTAAAATGCAGGATCCTCTGAAGGACATAATGCCCACAGCAGACAGTGCAGGAGTTGGTTTTCTTTAAAAGACAAACATCGTGTTAGTTTATAGGAGCTCTGGTTGTCAACCAAGACCTGTTTTACCAGCTGCTACACCAACACAGAATAAAGGCAGTTTTTTGAGTGTCCAAATTCTGTTTGGTTTTGATTCTAAAAATACCTACTCAAAGGTTCCAAAGATACTCCCACTTTAAACCACATGTTCTCAAAGAAAGTATTAATTTTGTGGTGGATTTTAACTGTAAAGGCACATGTTGGGAAGTTCTGATTTCATACTTTCTGGATAAGTATAGTTCAGCAGCTTGGATGTGGCTTGTTCCTTTCAGAAACAGAAACAGTCTAGTGAAGCACAAACAGCAAAAGGATTTGGGAGTTTGATCATAATTGGAAGCAAAAGCTTGCATGCTAGCTGTACATATATTTTTATCTCCCTCAGCTTTCATCTGATGTACAAAGGGTCTCAAGTAAAACAGTATTTTCTGTTTGATTCTGTATTCCACCTCTATTTTTATACTGTTAATCTTGACATATTTCAATGAATATGGAATGATTAATGTAGTAGATGTACTTTAATAAGGTACATAAGACTTTTTATCACAAGAATTAAGGGAGACTTTGACTTCAAATGCTTTAAACCTCCCGTGCTCGTTTCTTTTCTCAAGATTAACTTTCTGTGTTAATTCATCAATAATAAAATCAGACCTGGCATGTTAAAAAGACCATGGCAAAAAGGTTAGAAGTGTGGCTGATGTTTACCTTCAGGGTTCAGAAATCAGCAGAGGTCCAGATGGGAAACACCCCTGAATTTTTATTAATGTCTGACCAATGACAGTGTTCCGAAAGCTACATAAATGTACTGGCAACACATGAATGCCAGTCCCTGGAAGAGACTGCCTGGAGTTTTGCCACAGCTTTTGGCACAGCCAAGTCAGCTCTTGGCACTGGGTTACTCCTCAGGACAAGGTTTCCTACTTGACTTCATTAATTACTTTTCAGTTGTGCAGTATAATATAGTACTGAAAATATGGTGAGAAATCAAGGAAATACCTGTAACATGGGTAATTGATGTAATACAAAGGTAGAGACTGTAGAGAAGGAGGTGCAGGGCTTTTCTTACTTTATAAAAATAGAAATCACCAAGCAAAAATTCCATCAGAGGCAAAAAGCAAGTGAGAGAGAGATCACCTTTGTGCAACAACTCTGCTGCTCTGTTTTGCAGAGATGTTGGCATGATTACACAAGTGTAAGGAGGATCAAAGAGGCAGCCTTGCAGATGACAGCAGCTCTTGCCAAATACTGCTTCTTTATAGCCTTTGCTTCAGGGAATTCTGACAGCCGTGCTAAAACTCTCTACTTATCAGGTGGTAGGGTAAAGGAGAACTAGTCTTGCAGGTTTCACATTGTAAATGCAAGTGCTTTCTTTGCATGGGGTGTGTGGTGTCTGCCTTAAAGATTATACATTATTGTATACCTGATTACAGGGACAACTCAAACAGATTTTCCTGGAGGATTAGAGCTCCTGGGAGATGGGACCTTCAGGAGAAACCAATGACAAGTGAGAGACTACAGGAAGCAGAACAACCCTGTGGGACTGGGTTATTTGAATAGTCAGTCACTGATAATCCATCATCAACATCAGCTTCAAGGATAACTCGCAAATCATCTGAGAGCAGAGCCAGGCGGAACTGGCATGAGCTTTAGCTGTAAGTTATCATAATCCTCTGTGTGTGAATGGAAACATGAACAGAAATGCCACGTCAGTAAGGAATCATGGCTAACCTGGCTATCTCCATCTTGGTGAGTGGAGATGACTGCAACTGGTTAGCTTTCCCCCATCCTGAAATGGGCGGGAAGGCCTTGCTCAAACCGGCCCCAGGAGCTGAGCAGCTGTGCTGCACCTTTCATTACTATTACTGTTACCAGTCGGAGGCATGGGGGTCTGGCTGCAGTATCAGCTGTTGTGAAACAGCTGGACCATGTGGAGAGGGATGATCTGTGTTTTGTCAGGCTGAAAAAGGACTGTCTCTAGCTGGGTACAAAGTGCTCGCTGTGCATGAAGCTCCAGAAGGCTTTTTGGATAGCAGCTGTTGGAATGTGCACCCATTTTTCCTTTGTGCTTCCCGCTGTGTTTTGCAGCAGCTGTCCATAAAGCCACAGACACAGCCAGGCCACAGAGCATTAAAAAGGGGCAGCTTCCAGGGCTTGAACAGACACAGGGAAAACCACCAACAGATTGTCAGCAATACTCACTCAGCAAAGAGGAAGCTGTCCTTGGGCAAGGTTTTGTGCTCAGGCTCTGGCAGCTAAGCCAGGATTCAAGTCTGGTTTTCAGCCCTTGCAAAATGCTGCATGCACTTGACCAGATCAATTCAGGCAGGAGTGGGAGGACAGAAACTGTTGCTGGTCTGGGTTCTAGGTGAGGCATGTGATGTGGAGCAGGCTGCACCTTTATTATCAGTAGACAGGTAATATTTCAAGGGTAAGGCACACAAGGTTGTGTTCCAGTCTTACACCAAAGCAGTACATTGCAAACCCAAGCAAGTTGCCAAGAATTGCACAGGATATGTAACCTGTCAGGCCCTCTGATGGTAGCTAGCATAGGTGGGGTGATGACAAAGTAGTTAAATCCGCAGGGAAGCAGTGGCAGAGCCCTGGGAAAAGGGACTACCTGGAGAATAACTATACACTAATATGCTTGCTGTTGAGCACCTCTGAGTCTAGGCTGCTCCTCATTGTGCTGGAAACACCAGAATCTCCCCAGGCCACTCATTCAATGCTTAATTGTCCTTGCAGCTACACAATTTGTCCATGATGTTTAACCTAAATTTCATTTGGTATAATTTAGGTACCCTTATCTCCACCCTGGTTAAAGGGAACCTGACTGCACAGACTGATCCCTTCCCATTTGCTATTTCTGTCAATAACTGGCTGACTCTTTTCTGTGCTGAACAACTCCTCCAACTTCATGTTTACTTACAGGCTGTGTGTTTTCCAGACATCTTATGGCTCTCACTGATATCCTCCTTGTCCACACCTCATCTTGAAGGGCAGTGTGCCACTCAAACACAGCACTCCCATGGATATGGAATGGAAGGGTTACCTCACATCTCCTGGATCCTCTATTTGTGTTTTCAAATCACACTTAAACCTAGTTCTGTTATTCTAAACCTAGTTCTGTTATTCTTTGGTACAAACAGACCTCCTGGCCAGTGTCAGGTGTTAGAGGCATGATCTCTAATTTTCTTTTTCCCCATTAAAAGTATCACTGGATTTTCTGTGGAAATACTTAACAGCACTTAGGTAGGAAAATACCTCTCTGGAAACCTGCAAAATACATTTTTCCATCTGGACAGTGAGTTATTAATAACTAGAATTTTCTAGCAGTTTTTGCAGAACCGTTAGAATATTTCCCCACATACTGTTTCTTTTGCTTGTTTAGAACATAAGACAGCCAGGTCCTGGGCTGGAAAGGGAATGCTGTCCTGCCCTCACATATCTGTACTCTCTTTTTGGAGTTCCCAGGATATGATTCATTGCAGCTGCTGCTTTCCAGGCAGCACTGTGCTGACTGACCCTCACATACCTTATAGACTCCAACCAGGATTTTCCCCAGGTGCAAACGCAGGAAAACAGTTGTTTGGGGAATTGTGGCTCTCTTAGCTACTCACATCCCAGCTAAACCTTATGGTAATATTTTGGGGCTAGGAGAAGATACTAATTGGAAAAGCTGCTGTGCAATAGAGGTATGAGCTCTCTTGTAAAGGTGGATTGTTACAATGCAGTGCAGCAGACCAGCCTGCTCTTCCCTCCCTAGGGATGCACATCAGCACAGATGTTGTAGCACTTCTTGCTCTGCTGGGATCTCTGTATTATTGTTTCTCCAAAGCAAAACCAAAAGCACTGCCCAATCTAAATGACATGTCACTTTGCAGCATTTCTCAACTGCTGGATCTGAGAACAATTTCTTTTCATAGTTGCTGAGTAATGGGTTCAGCATTTGACAGAATCCTTGGAGGTTTTTTTACCCAGTGCCTCAGGCTTCTCTCAAGATCAGTTTCTCTCTCTGGGCAGGCAGTCAATGAGGAAGAAGACTTTACATGACTGGTGAAGTAGAGCCCCATGCCAGTCCTCTGTCATGGAGTCACTCTGAGTAAAAAAAAAGGAACATGTTGCTTCCATAAGAAATTCACTGCCTTCTACAGAGCATTCATCATCGACAAGTGCAGCACCAAGGCTAGAGCCTGTCTAACCAGTGTGGCTGTGTGTGGAAGAAGGAAGGTTTTTTACCCTCCCCACATGCCAATGGAGCAGTAAGGAGGGATTTTATGCTTGTTTTATCTTGCATAGAAGGAGAGATATTCACACCTGTATCAACAAGCCTAGGGACACGAGGCTCATGGCCCTCCTCTGGAGCTTCCCCTGGTTTTGATCGTGGATACTTAGAGAGGGGTGGGTGGAAGTGTGCTACAAAACACATTGCTTGTTTCCAACCCCAGAGAGTAAGCCCATGGTTGACCTTAAACCTCCTCAGAACTAGGGCTGTGGTTTGGAAATTTCCTTAGGATCTTCTGAAGTACCGAGAACCCAAAATCCAAATAAAATGGATATTTCTACAGCAACAGGTATTACTTTCGATCTCATAAGAAAGCAATGATTTGTTATACCTCTGTTTTTTCTTTTCTTTATGTGACACTCTTGGAACTTTCTACCTGTAAGGCATATAAGAATCTTGATGGTTGTCTGCACCTCGGGGAATGCAGTAGGGATGATTTCCATGTCCAAGATAAAAGGTATCACTTCCCAGGGAATGGGCCTTTAAGGAAGGCAGTCAGCTTTGTTATCTAGAGTGACTGATACTGCTTTCTCTTTCTGGCAGTATATAGTCTTATGCAGCTTTCACTTCAGTTTCTGGAGGATTTCGTGCTTTACAGAGGAAAAAATACCCTTTGTTATGTCAGTTAAAGGATGTAAGCTAGAGAGGTTCCACAGGTCAGTATTATTGACTGTATCACTACAAACCACAAATCTCATGTGAGCTGTTCCTTGTTTGAAACAAGCTGCTCCGGAAATCTTATCATTAAGGGAGAGTTTTCTGGAGAAATTTAAATAGTCCTCTTACATGACAGCGAAGAGAAACTGAAGAAGTGAATCCTAGGACTGCAAAATCCGGTAAGCTGAGACATTTCTGCTTAAAAAAGAGAAAAACCACTATGTTTTGGGATCGAGTTGGGACTCACTGTCTGAACAACAACTGAATACAGAGTGCCCACTTTAAGCACATTTGAGCCATTGGTGTGAGGTTGTGGGCATCTTGGAATGGGAGGAGCAGACTGATGGTGTCATGCTGATTAAATTCTCCCATATGATCTGGCATTTGCCCTCAGATCAGCAAGGATGTAGAAATCAGCACTTTAGAGCAGAGAGAGGACAAACTCTACCTTTCGGAGCAGTTAAGTTCACATAGGTACTATTATTGAGGCTTTGGATGTAGGGTAAAAGATTTTGTGATTTTTTTTAAATTTTTTTTTTTTTAGTAATGAAAAGAGGTTGCTCCAAAAGTAATTGCATAGCACTGGCTAAAGAGTACAGTACATTTAACCATTGCTGGTTGTAACATTTCTGCTCTGCTACAGCCCTGAATGCAGAAAATATTGTCCATCCCTTGAGAACACTTAAGCATCCCAAATTACTTGGTTGAGGCTGGGCTCAGAGCTGAGTTACTGCTCTGTGACCATGCTCCTTGCTGTACCACAGCTGATTCCAGATGTCCTCTGAAGAGAAGGACTTCAATGCCATTTCCAAGCTGATGGGCAGCTGGAGTGGTCAAAACAAGCCTTAGACCCTATCGTGTTCCTTATCCACAGAGGGAGTTTCACACTGTGTTTTACTGAACAGTTTCTCAAAAAGTTTGTTTTAGTCAGGCAGTTGTGAGAAGATTGGAAATGCAGTCCTAGCACTAAAAGAGAATGTTTTTTTAAAAAGTGGGAGGACACACCCATGTGGAATTGCTTTACATGTATCCCTCAAGCAAACTTCAGCAGCCAACAAGCAGAAAGTTTTCCTTGGTTTTCTTTTAACTGTCAGGTTTGAAATGTGGAAGTTGACATTTCAGCTAGGTTTGCTCACACACAGCCTGAAAAGAAAAAAAAAAAATCTGAATTAATTAGCATCTCTCACAGCTGAGATGACAGTGGAATAAAATTGTGCATGCTTTTGAGTAACAGCACCACAACGCATTCCTTGCCAATGGGAGAGGTAGTCTCACTCCTGTTGCTCTGTTTGTTCTTTGGCTCTAGGAGCAGGGAAGCAGGAGACTCTCCTTTTGATTAGTCACTGGCTCTGAACACCCACAGCAAAGAAAAGAAAAGAAACATAACTTCATATATGGACTCTGCAGGGTGATGCTTCCACTCAAAACTGCACAGAGAACTTAGGCATTGATTTTGTTTGGAAGCAGGTGTTAGACTGCAGCTAAAGTTCACGGCCTGAATAGTTTTTGAAGAAGTTATGCACATTACAACATGACATAAACAGCTGTCGTGTTTCTGACTGTGGCTGAACTCTTTTGCCTCCCACATGTTGTAGTTCCAAGAGTTATTTCTGATAAAATAGTTGTTCTAACTTAAAACTTGTATAACATGTGCAAACTGCTTTAAGACATGAATTTGTCCACTCTGCACTTGATGTAAATAAAATTTCCCCAGGGAAATGGTGTCTGGTTCATTTTAAAGCTTTTATATTCACCAGTGTGGACTCAATTACTGATGAAGGTGAAATGTGCTAAGTGTTTATGGAGATGTTTCTTTCTGATGGTCACTAGAAAAGTACCAAAGGAAATGAATCTGGCCCTTTTTCTTTTAATGCCTTTAAGCCAAGGCAGGAAGAAAATGTTTCTCTTCTTGTGAAAAGTTATAAAACAATTGTGGATCTTTGCAGGGGTACCAAACTCTGCAACAAGACCATTCTTTACAAAAGAAACTTTAATTACATGTCTCCAGTTTGTCTCAGCAGCATTGCTTTAGCTGACCTTCAGTTTATCTTCTGTCCAAAAGTGGCACTTTGATTCAGCGTTGTGTTGGCCCTCCATTTACATTTGCATGTGTTCTATAGGAATGAGCTGGTTCTTTCCTCCCTCTCTGTTCTTTCAGTGTTTAAGCTTCTGGAGTCATCTGCTTGCTGTCCAAAACACACAGAGCAAACTGCTGCACAGCAGTCTAACAGAAACAGGTACCTAAAAATGCTGTGGCTCTGCTGCCTTCCCAAGTGTTACAGCTCCCAGCGCACAAAACTTCCAAATTGGCTGATCAGATGGAGCGTTGCTATTTTTCAACTGTTTTTGCTGTGTGTCAAGTCTTGACACTGAGCCAGTCTGAATTGGCAGCAGATCTCTGGAATAAGCCACGGGGAAAGCTGCAAAACAGAGCCATTTATCTTTGAAACAAAAGCCCTGAAGAGGGAATATCTGATACACTTCTCTTTGGACTGGTGTAAAAGCAGGCACAGGTCCTCTGAAATTGAGAGCAGAACTGCAGGAGGAAAGAACTGAGCTCTTGCACTGTATGCTCTGGCACATGTGAAACTGCAGTTTCGTGTGACAGACAAACTATCTACTGCTTCACTGGTGAGAGGGGGCACGGTGAAAAGCAAAAACCTATCATTCCTTGGGAAGCTTTCTTAGACTGATTTGGGATTTTTATGGTGTGTGCTCCCTACACTGCTGGTGTAATTCCATGGTCAGTGAGAGCTTCTCTATGTTTCAGATGGTGACACCAACAGTTTGGATAATGCAATTCCATCCTCTTGACAGCATGCTTTCTTGTCTCAAAAAGTGTCAGAATTCAACGATCTGCAGAATGTTGTGTTACACTTTTTGCAAGTGAGTCTGGATCATGTTTTGCCCCCTTGTACCCTAACAGCAATGTAGAGAAACTGCTGACATAGTGATGTTTTGCTGGCTCACTGTTGGTGTGAGATCAGTCAGGGTGCTCAGAACTCTCCTGGGCTCAGAAGGGCTATTTCGAAACAATCTGATCACAACTGCCAGCATGTACAACGCGGAAGTGAGAAAATGCTGAGGAAGTAAAATGAGCTGCTGAATGACACTGATCTCATCAGATCTTAAAGGGAAACTCCAAGGTTTCCAAAGAGCTGTTTTGAGCAGCTGCTGACTCAGAATAACACCAAATCATGGTGTTAACACAGGCTGATAGAGGGATGAAACCTACATTTGTTCAAGGCTTTGTCAAGCACAACTCCCACAGCAGTCAGTAAATGGGACTCCAGAGACATGTTTCAGTTTACACAGAGGCAGGCAGAGGGATTTTTTCCAGCGTCACCCAGTGAATGAGCAGCAGAGCAGGCTGTGCTGTGTCTTAGTGATGTGAGTAATCTCAGAGATTTATAGCTTGAGCCTGAGCACATGATGCTGCCTGGTCTGTAGTATCCATTTCAGCTCTGGTCGTTACCTTTCCATGTAAGAAATGTAACTCTTTCTGGCATGTTTATACACACCCGTGTGTTTATATACACACCCCAACAAACTGAATAGCAGAGGAAAGGAAAAACCCCAAAGGCAATTCAAGACAAATTAACCCATAACCAAATTTTTAGTCCAAATATGTTCTGTATATTAGACTAAATGTATCAAACATTAATAAAAGCAGCTCTTGACTTTTTGGGGGCTTTATGTCACTTTTTGACAAACTTTAGCATTACAAGTGAACTCTGGTGGCAATGCTGTATCGTATTTAAAAAGAGAAGCACATAAAAGTCTTACCTGTCTGTGCACCTGAAAGGACCTGAGCCAGATTTACAGTTTGTTCTGAGGTGCTAAAGCCTGGGCTGTGTGGCCACAGCATCACGTTAGCATGGTTGCTTTGCCGAGCAGATGGGAACAATAGGACACAAAGCTCAACCACTGACAGGTGGCTGTGCTTTCCAGCAGAGAACTGTTTTACTCATCTCCTGCATGAAGAAACTGGGGAGTTCTTTCCACTCTTGAACAATTTTTTAAAATTCACAATATGGAAATAATCACTTAAGCTGAACATTTTTCATTTTGATATGTGAAGGCAAAAATAATTGTGCTTTGTATTAGTGGGCCAAGATGGTAATGTGATTCTATTGTCTGGGCTCATTTTGAGTTCAGTTACAGAAATTCCTTTTCACTATGTTGAGTGGGTTGAAAAACGGTATTACGGATTTTTCTCTGTCTCTGTAACAGTGTCAGTCTAGGCTGAGAGTAATTTTGGCCATGTCTAGAAAGTGGTGTAAGACATGTGGGCATGTTCCAGGACAACCTTCCATTTGGAAACAACATCAGTGAACCCATCTGGCATTGCTAAGTGTAATTATCTATCTGAAAGCTGACAGCAATATCAACAGACAAAAGTTTTTAATATAAAGTGTGTTCACTATGAGGATGTAATTTAACCAGCTGTTTGTTTGTTTTACTTGGTACCCCTTCCTTCCAGGAAAAAGCAAAACCTTCTCTTAGTCTGTGATGTAAACAGCACATCATTTCTCTGCCAATAGGGCAACTGAGCGCTATCACAGACAAGACAAAATAGTGTATGTTTTCTTTAAGAAATATCTGGCATGCTAAACAGAAAATCCTCTGTTTGAAAATCTGGCAGCTCACCTTAAGGCATTTTAAACCATGCAAGCAAGCATATTAGCAACTTCCTGTTGCTGGCAGTGCTGCGTAAGTGCACCCCAACAGTGTGGACAGATAATGCAGAGCCCATCTGGAAAGCATGTAACAACCTCTTCAGAAAACACTCTGCCTTGGAACAAATCACATCCTATTGCTCTCAAAAAGCAGAGGACTCTGAGAGCAAACTGCCTTCAGAGATTCTGTTCCTATGGCAAGACAAGGAAGACCATTTGCTCCTACTACAACAATGCGACCCTTCTTTATATTTGCAGATTTCATAGTGGCACAGTAAATTGATGCATGCAGTATTTTTTCAGCATAGACAGCTGGGTCACTGACCTGACAGTCTCACATCTCTGCAGGTTGTCTGCAGAAGCAGAAGAGCACCTGCATCTCCTCCCTGTGAGTCCCATACATGGTTCACTACACCATGTGCTTCCCTACCTTAAATTTCCTCCGTAGAAACTGGGTGAATATGTCTTACCTCTACAGCCAGTGTTTTCCACAGAAGAGAAACCTAGTTATTGTGAGCATGAAAAGAGCTCACAAACAACATATTTGTCTCCCCAGTGCAGTCCTGTCAGAGAAGTTGGGATCAAGGGAGCAACTGAAAGCACTCCCTGAAGGAATAGAAGTGCTGTGACATATGAAAGATCCTTTCAGGAAGTTACCACACTGTAGACATGCAGAGGAGCATTTCCTATGTTTGGCAGCTACTCTGCAATTATAACCCTACCAAAAGACTAACTTTTTTTGGTAACTTCATTATCAGAACAAAATGTTTGTTTCAGTCATGACTGCTGCTTCTTTGGTCCTCGCTTAGGCCAGACTCTGAAGTACTTTCAGGGAAGCATGAATTGAACGTGATGAAGTGCTGAGCCTCATCAGCCAAGCTCCCTTTCTGACGTCCGAAGTGCTGCTGAAGTTCTGCAAGACAGTGTTCATGCTGATTTGAACCTTGTGAGAGAACAGTAATTGGGAGTTACCAATTTTTGGCAAATAAAAAAAGGCACCATGCTAAGCTGACTCCTGTTACCAGATGAAGTCTTTGTGGGATCCCTCTTAGCACTGCTGTGGGATCTGATGCTGTGGAAAATCATTGTCTGAGTCCTGTGACTTTGGCTTCTAAGATGCACCTCAGTTTGCTTTTGCTGCTGCTATGTGCAGAATGAATCCTTCAGGAGAGAGGAGTTACAAGGAGTTGAAGGGAACTGCAGATTAAGGGCAGAGAAGCTAAAGGAAGAGTCAAAGTGAAGGGGTAGAAGTGGAACGCAAAGTGCAAAATCAATGGAGAGCTGAGGAGGCAAACATGCAAAGAACTGAAGAGAAGGATGCCCTAGTAAAGGGTTGCATCAAGAGTTAAGACATTCAAGAAGGTATAGCTGAGAAAGAACAATGGAGGGAGAAGTAGCTAGTGATAACTGATGGAGTTTTCTCCTTGGAATGCCTCTGTGAGGAGTTATCCTAAATATTCTCTTAAGGGAGACAGGAAGGCAGCAAGAGGAAGTGGTTTCTTTAGGAAGATGGGAGGCTCACTTTGCCATCCCATTTAGGCACTTCTGACCTCCCACCTCTTCTGCACTCCCAAACAGTGTTTATTACCAAACTCTTGCCCTACCATTGAGGGATTTCACCCTCCTCCCTTTGCTGGCAACCCTCCTCCTCAATGCTGCAAGGCATTTTTCCCTTCTAGGCAAAACCATCCTGTCTGTGATTGCAATTGTGTCTCTGTTGTTATGGACAAGGGTCTTTTCATTCCAAGACTCAGCAAGCTATTTCGGCCAGGCACACTGAAAGAGGCATTTATTGCTTTCCTTCTAATGCAGTTTCCTTTTACAGGACACTCCATCTTAAAAAAGCTGAGATTAAATAGCCCAGTAAACGTGGGACCACAACATTACAGAAGATATTGCTTGTCACAGCATATAAAATATTCTATCATGCTGTCCCACATAGGACACTGATACTCTTCCTGGGTGTGAAGCAGAAGGGGTTCAAGAGACACACACATTGAAACACACCACTTAAAACAAACCAAATGTGTTCTGATGAAAAGGCAGCATGGAAGAAATCTAATTCTAGAAAGGACTTTGGAGTGCAGAGAGCAGTTTGGTTCATTTCTTTGGGAATAAACAAATTTAATGTGTGTATTTGTAAGCCTTTGAAATCAGGCTATTTTGGAAAGTGTCTATTTAGAGAGATCTGTGATGGCTAACTCAACTCACTTCTTAATAATTTCTGGGATCTTGTGGTGCAGGATGCACACTGCCTTCCTCATGGGAAGTTTCTAAAGAAATAGAGGCACCACAAATTAGTGGGACAACACAACTCACTGGAAGTTACAGAGTAAACCGCAGAGGTTTGGCATTCCGTCTCCTTCCAGCTTGCATTATGTCCAGGCAGAGTACCTCATTTGTACAGGGAACAAGCCAGTCACAGACTCTGTCCCCTTTTATGTGCCCTGCTAAAAGCTTGCCTCGTTCAGTGCCATGGGGTGTTCCAGAGACAGCTGGACCACTGGGGTTTGGGCACAGAGGGTGGACACACACTTGAGGGGAGTTAGATTGAAACCTGCTATTGCTGCACTATTAGTTTCTTTTAAGAAAACTGTGTTACATGAAAATCAACGTACTTCCAGAATTCATCTGCAGGTGTGTTTTGCAATGTTGCTGCTTTCTCTCCACCTAAAATGAACACAGGGAGTCATGTTGAGGCTTGCAGCAGCAGGCAGAGTGTCTCAGAAGCTCAGCTACAGTACTGCTTTCCCCAGTCGAGTTCACAGACAAGTCAGGCACAAAGACATGCCTCAAGAGTGAGAGCTGGAAGCAGGATCTGTACGTGAGTATCAGTTTTGGAAATAAGCAGGCAGATATGCTGCTGCTGCAAACATGCACAGCTGTACTCTAAAGCCTCGTGCTGGTCTATGGCACAGTGTGGATTTCATTACCTTCATCAGAGATAGGTGAGAAATGCCCATACAGTGCATGCCAGAGGTGTTTTGAGGTCTGCAGTGACTGTGACATCACTGGGATGGAAGACACCTGCAGTGAAGGTACCTGTTTTTATCTCTGGCTACCTTAACCCTGCTGTCCCAGGAGGAGGTCACTGGATTTGCTGCATGTATCAACCCTGCAGGGGGATGAGGGCCTCAGGCACATAGGGCAACAGCTCTGGCTCCTCTGTCTGCCTTCAAACACATGGAGACTTCTCTTCCCCACCTTCCCCTGAGCACTGGTTCCCCCAGAGGTTCCTTTGCAAAGCCAGACAGAAGGTAATTCATCCCTCTGAGACAGTGTGGCATCACCACCCTTCACCACTTTTTTCCTTGCTTAATCCCACATTTTTAGTGCACGTTCTGGATTCTTAGAAGAATTGAGATTAAGCTATGGAATTATTAGTTCTGGTAACCCCATGATCTTTACTTTCAGCTGCAGGGCTTCTGTCTCTATCCATTAATTTCCAGAATGACTCAAGGAGCTATGTGCCTTCCCCATATGAGAAATTATGCTCCTTCCTCAAAAGGTTTCAGCAAAAAAGGTGGTGATGGAAAGAGAGAAGTTGGAGGAATGGGAAAAAGAAACTGATGTTGGATGAGTGAACAGCAAACTGGACTATTCCTCTTAAGACTGATGTGACTATGGAAAGGGTTGAATTCTTACAGACACATAAACCACATTTCATTCCCCTTTGTTAAAGGACCTCCTTCTATTTGAGTGACTTAGAACTAATGCAACATTTGTGGAAACCTGAGCATTTTGTACTTCCTATATACGGAGAATGGGCATCTAAGTTTTTTCAACTTCACTGTTTCTCTTATGCATGTCTGATATTTTCTTTGCCATTTGCATTGTGAAGAAAAACTGGTTTTGAAGATATTAAGAATCCTAAAGTCTGCAAATAGCAGCAAGTCTCTCTATATGTATAGTATCTGTACAAAATTAATGTCTGCAAATTGAAAACATGAATTTATATAAACATAAACTTCACAGTAGCATAAAAGGCAAATAAAGCCTTATCATTCAAATGGGAAACAAATGAAGAAAATCTTTTCCAACCTAATCCATCTCTGCCCAATTGGTAGGCACTAACAAAGCTTTACTTTTATTCTTTGGAAGAGATGCCTGCTGGGGAATGAAGAAAACCTTGTATTGTGGGAAGGATAAACCAAGACAGCTATTTAAATTGCTCACTGTAGTATTAAGCTGTTCGTTGTATTTTTTATTGTTTCTGCCTTTTTATTTGGGAGTTGCTTAACATTGGCTGGTGTATGAGGATATAAAAAAAGGCTGGAATTATATTTGTGAACATGGCTTAATTCTTCACTTGAGCAGGCAGAAGAAGTTTGAGATGTGCTGTCTGGTTTAATCATCATAAGCCTGGGTGGGCAAAGGGAACTTTGCTTGTTACCAGGATAGCAGTCAAGGAAACAAAAAACAGGCTAACAGAAGCAAGCCTGTGCATTGGTACCAGCTGAGAGAGACACCAGGGACATCAATCTTGTTCAAAGTAGAAATAGTTCACAGGAGGTCAAGTAGTAATTTCTGTCTTAAAATAATATTGCACATTTGCCTGCCTTATGCAGACATGAAACCTTCTTTTAATTTTTCATCAATTAAAAGCAGACACTTAAAACAAGCTATTGTTGAGCAAAGTGGTCATGGAGTTTCAGGGTAAAGATGGCTTGAGCCCAACATCTCCTGAAAAGCCAAAAAAAAAAAAGGAAGTGATTCATTACAGATATTTACTCTGGGAATTACAATGACAACAGTGAAATTCCCACTGTGTCTTGCAACAATAAGATAATTATATATGCCACCAGGAGAGGGAAAGCCTAAGAAATGATAATGCCAAGTTGAGTCTGCCACCTCAAGCCTGTTCTTTTGTGCATTAGTGAGTCTTTATAGCATGATTGTTTCTCCTCTAGAATATACTGGCCAATTTATTCTACACTCTTAGATATGCTGTGTAGTCTGTATTTCAAAGAATATCAAGTCATTCTTTATCTACTTCACCACTGACAGCCAACTTTATATCCTGCTTTTGATGATGCTGCACATGCGTTTTTTCAGAGACAAAGCATGTTCAGGGAAGAACTGTGGAGCACAGCTCAGCAGAAGGTTCACGCTCACATCAGATCAGGGCATTGTGGTGGTTGTTTATCAGGCTGGTACTCTTTGTAGCAGGATTTTTTGTCTCCTCATAGGCTTTAGCTGAAGGCTGCCAGCTAAAGAGCTTTTGCTGCTAATGGTATGTTAGATGCTGAGTTCTCTGCCTTCTTTCCCAGGGCCACAGGAAGGGTGGGATGGCCACGCACCATCAGACTCACTGAGATGGATGAGTGCAACACGTACCTCTCAGTCATCACTGCAGTTCTGTTTCCTCTGCTGACTCTCAGAATGCCCAGCTGAGCATTTATATATTGAATACATTGATACCTGCAGATGGATGTGATCACCAGAGCCGACAAGGCACACCAGGGGATAAGCTGAGCCCCAGAAAAGGTCTAAGCTAATGCACAAGGACACACTTGCTCTCCTTTCTGTGCCCAGATGATGGTAAGGAATGCAAACCCCAGCTTAGTGCTGTGGTAAGAGCCTACAATGAAAGTTGCGGGCAAACAGTGTAACCCCTCTCGGGCTCCTGTCATTGGTTAGCAGTGACAGTGTTTCTGTCAAAACCACATTTATGGGCTTTGTTTGTCACTCAGTTGTGCAACTTAACTTTTTTTCAGATGAGCAATGGTTTCACTTGATAGCAGAAGCTATCAAGTAGCTGTGAACCCCAGACACAGAAACACAGGAGAACATATACTGCACTGAACTGTCCTCCACTGTTCTCTGACAAGCAGGGTTCCAGTGCCTTCTACGACTCACTTCTGCCCTAAACATGCACACCTGTTCCCATGGATATGGAAATATTGACCTTCATGACTTGTTCTCCCCTTTCCCAAAGAGCTGAGTTGGTACCATTGCACACAAGGCAAGTTAGCACCTCACAGCAAATTTTGTATTATACAAGAGTTACACAGCAGTAAAAGAAATAAATTATTTCCTCTCCTCTGGAAGAAGAGGCAACTTGCAAACCTCTGTACTGATATCTAAAATGTACAGAACATCCCACACTAGTCATTTAGCCTTTGTAAATGGGTTCTGCAAGAATAAAAGCCTGGATCCCATTTTTGTAGACTACTCAGAAGTCACAGCATGAAGCTGTGACTTAGCCACACATTCAGTTGTTAAATCAAGTGCATCGTAATGTGGTAGACTCTGGTAGACAGAGGTGCCTTTTGCAGCAAGCCTATGTTAAGATAATATGGGCCCTGTATTCTTCCATGTCTTAAAGCATTTTATGTGCAAAGCAGAGTGTTCACAAATGCAAACAGGATCTTCTCAGAGGCAGTTACGGCTGGCAGAAGCCCAGCTAGAGATTTCGGTACTTTATCTATGGAATTATGTATTCCCAGCTGAACATACATCACAGAAAGAAGTATTTAAGCACAGATGCTATTGGTAATAAGCACCTCTTGGTGATGGAAACAAGCAGGAGGAAATGCAGGAAGGTTCTGCTTTCTTAGGTCACAGCCAGTGTTTTTTATTTCCAGATAATTCCAGAGTTATTAACTGAAAAGTGTCTGGCTTCATTACGACAGTGAGGCTTGAAAACGCTTTTGGAAATGACACTGAACCAACGAATTCAAACTAAATGAAGCATAACTGAGACAATTTTTCTCATTTCTCAAACTGTATCAAACATGAGAAAGCTAAGAAAACAATAACATTATTTGCCTTAACAGAAGACAACAGGTTTTGCTGTTAAATAAATGGACTGGATTTTTTTTTAAAAGATGTTTACATCTTAATACTGCTTAAAAATTCTAGCACACAGAGATATGTGTTCTGCAGACAGATGAGCTCTTTAGGTGAACCACAGGATTTACATAACAATATTGGAATATACTGCTGTGTGAAGCATAATTTGGTAACTGACACTGACTCTTCCAGGCTTCAAACATGCATCACACCAGATGCTAAAAAGGAAAAAGTAAACAACAGATATCAAAATAATGAGGGCACCTTTTCCATCACCTGGAATGAGGCACTAAAGTTAATACTGCACTTTAATGACTGAATAATTAATCAACCTGCTTGAGGTAATTGTGAGTCTTCTTGTTATCAAAGTAGATGTCTCCTTTGCATCTACCTGAGCTATTAAGCTCCATGACCTTAGCGGCAAAGGGTTCTACAGGTTAGTCCAGTATTACATACATAGATAAAACTGTTCCTATGTATATTTAGGTCTATCTGCTGTTGTAGAGTTATATCTTTTTCCCAGAGGCAGTTCAATTTGTCTGCTTTTGGATTTGATTAGCCATCTTTTTTTTGGAATGCAAATACAGAGCATACTAAATAAGTAATTTTATCATATTCATGTTTTACATATCAATACCAAGGTCATGGCCTTATCAACGTTGTCCAGTCCAATCTTTACCAGATTTCCTCCTATAACCTTTTACTGGTGTTTCATGAAGTAATGCTAACAGATAGTAACTTAACAGATAAGGCCGCCCTAGATCTGAAAGTGAGACTTGGCTGATTTATTTTCTAAACAGTTGAGTCTGATATAGGGCAGGATAGCAACAAATAAACATGAATGCCCTGCTACACTCCAAGGATACCCACCACACGCGGGGAGCAGAGAGAAATGATCTTTTTGATCACAGATGAACTACTTGAGCATCAGTTTGAATAAAGACTCTGCCTTGATTGATTTAATTAAATCAGTTTAGAAACTGCTCGAGCAGTGTGCTCACCGCAGTGATTTAATTAAGCTCATGTCTGAACCGGTCCTGCTACGCTGGAGTGAACGTGAGCCCCCAGAATTTAATCACTGTAGGCAGTGGCAAATGTTTGAGATATGAGCTATCTCTGCTGGATCGTAGTGCCAGGCCTGGACTGAGTATGGTGCATAGCTGGGCTGTCCCTAAAATCATGCCTTTGTTCCCACAGGATAATCAGCTGTACCAAAGCTCCATCAATTCTCTCCTTACCCCCTGCCTGTGCTGGTGTCCCTCTGGTGGTGCCTATGGATTGGAAGGTCTGTAGGAATCACTTGTGAAGGATGAATCCCTCACCCTGGACAGCCAGGCCTGCTGGGTGGAGTCCTAGTGCTCCTGCCTTGCCAGCAACAATCACATTTATGTGGGCAGTGCCCAGGTTTTGTTCATGGCTCGGTGGGCTGCTTTTACTCATCTCCTCTCGAGGACTGAAGTCTCTGCAAGTCTGAATTCATCACCCTTCCTAAAGATTATAAGCATTACTATTGCTTGTGACAGCTCTGTTTAAACAACAGTGACTAGGTGTAGGCATTTCCTAGAGACTGATAAAAGGCTAGAAGGAAGTGATCGGCCAGAATCCTGCAGAAAAATTCTTATTGCAATTGCAAACTGAGAAAAAAAAATCAGGAAAAAATGCAGAAAGGATCTTTTAAAAACTGATTACACAATTTTATAGGCAAAACCAATAGAATTGGAAAGCCAATGCATGCTCTGAAAAAAAAATGTCTTGAAGGCTTGTCAGATTGTTTCAATCATCTTTCAATTTCTTAGCCAACTTAAAAAGTGAACTTGGAAAACATTTTACACTCTTGCTGGGTTTAGCTCACAGTCCCTTTTTCCAAATACATCTTGTCACAAATCCAGATTTATGGCCCTGTGCAGGTCCTTCTGCCATACAAGTAGTTTTTTCTTTTCCTGTTAAATCTAGTTTTCATGTCTTTTGTAAGCTAATCTATACTACTTTATTGACTTTGCAACAAAACTGGAAATAATGTGCTCAGTAAAGTCCACATTACAGCAGCTTGAAGGCCCATTCCAATCAAAGACAGATGAACAGGAGAGTACAAGAATGCAGCCAGCTTCTCTGGAAGCTTGTAAGACTGTATCAAGAACCAAGCATTTTTAACATAAGAATTAATGACCAGAGATATTCCTGCAGTTCTCTAAGACTCAAAAAATACACAAAGGGGGGAAAAAGGCCATTGCTCATTTTATAGACCAATTCTCAACAGTAAAATAGAGTAAAAGAAAAAGATTTGAAATAAAATTCTTTCTTGAACCTCAATGCCTGTGGCTCTTGCAAGTCATTTCACTGCTGCAAGTAATTTTGGGATGTATCAATGCCTCTGGGGGTTTTCAGTGACACTTGAGTACTTTTTATGAAGTAATGCATTTCGTTCTCAAAAGTACTTAAACAAAGGATGCTATAGTCTAATCTGTGTGCTGTTGGAAGTAGGATACCATTCAGGTTGATCACTTGTGCTTGACCTTCACCTTTTGTCTCTTTTATCTCAAAAGCAGTTGCAGAAGCAGCCAAGCAGTATTAGTGTCGGAATTTGGGCATTTCAGTTTCCTTGCAACAAAGTTTAGCTTTTAAGAAGGGAACACTCTGCCACCAGCCAGATCTCTGTGTACTGTCAGCAGACCTTTTATAGAGCAAATACCCCGATTAGGAATTGCTGAGAAAGGCCACGTTTTAGTCACATGAGTAACTTTTTCAAGGAAGAGAACAACTTTGTAAGGCTTATTCATTAAATAAGTTGGGATGGCAGCCTTCCTTAAAAAGGCTGCAGAGAGCATGCTGCATCTCTATAAAATAAACCCCTTGGACATTTTTAGGACTGCAAAAGTAAGTAGTTACAGCAAGGTGGAGAGCAGGCCTTGCTTCTAAGAAAGAAGGAAAGCAACTGGAGTGATGATGAGCTGGGAATGACCAGGAACCTGGACAATGGAAGGCAGGGAAGAGCTCGACTGCAGGAGGCCAAATACAGGGATCTCAGAAGGCTCTCACAGAATGAGCAGGAACATGTTACTCTATCAAATGAAGTCAGAGGCCTGGTCATCAGCACAAACACAGGAGACTGTTCTGTTCCAGAAAGGAAACAGACTATTATTAATGTAAAGCAATTTACCAGGTCAGATGCAAACAATTTGGAGTCCATTATAACCTCTTTTCCAAGTCCTTCCCCACGGATTCTACCAAGGACTCTTACAAGCAGATTTGCCTTTGTTTTCCCCGCTTTGCCTCGGTGTTTTGAACCGGCCAAGGGTTGTCATCTCAACAAGGAATTTATATTTTGTTTGTTTTCAACACTGGCTGGAGTACAATCTCATGAATCTTGTGTTGCAATAAAAGACTCTTGACCTCAGTGTCAATGAGAGCTGTGCTGGGTGTTACCAAAGCTGATGTCAGCTATTTGTACCTTGAATATTTTCACCAGCTGGCTCCTCAGTTTGTTTCCTTTTTTAAGTCAGAAACCAGGAACTTGGTTGTTTTCCAGAGCTCCATTTGTTTCTTTCCCGATTAGAAGAGACGATAGGAACTGAAAGGAATGAAAATGTGTCTGCGTTCACAATGTCACTGCAAAGCCTCCGGACCTGCTCAAACCTTCCAAACCTTCAGAGGATGTGCTTGCTCTCTAGTTGATTTGTGCCACCCCGCTTCTCTGAGTTCTTTTGTCTTGTATTCTCCCCTGCGCCAACATATTTTCCATGCCAAGACGTTTCACAACATACCAAACACTTTCTGCAATTCTGTATATATAATTAAGCAAAGCAAAAGAGCCTTTCATTACTACTCTTGCCTTTGAGATGTGGAGCTGGGATATGACTTCATCCTAGAAAAAATGCAAACCCAAACCCAAACCAGTTGTCTCCTGGAGTTTTCTTAGCTTTTAGCTCACCGTAAACATTTTGTGTGGTTTCAGTAACCATGCCTAAACCAGACTGCATCAGAGCCAGCAGTACAAAAGTAAGGCACGGGATTTACTGAGATAGAAAGTTTGTACAGCTACTTAAACGTGTAAAATGATGGTTCTCACAGCTGTCAGGGGACCAGAAGCAAAACAGGCAACAATGAAAAGAGGGGAAAATGAGTTAAAAGAGCTTATTGGGCAAACCCGCTCTCTGACAGTGCCACGTTCATGCTGACTGAATTATTACAAAATAGAAAATAACCTTCACATACCCACATAAGACAAAAAAACAACTTACTGCACTAATTGCTGAACTTTTGAGATCCTCTATTACAAATTTATGTCAAAGTTTTAATACAAATAGAACATATTTCTATAAAATTAGATCTTTTTCTTACACTCCGTTTGAGTAACTAGAATGAAAAGAGTTTGTCCAGAAGCAGCAAGAGACATTTCCAAAACAACACCCACACAAAGGAAGTTTTCTACTTCTCTTTTGCCTTAATACTTTCTGTAAGGGATTTTAAACATTTTTGCATTTTTGTTTTATCCTCATAGGACTGATTTAAAACAAATTTTTAATGTATTGTACAGAGGAAGGAGTTATGAATAGGGAGAGACATGAGGAAAGAAATGCTTGAAAAACAGTAATCAAGGTGCTGGCATTTGAACTAGTCAGCAGTTTAGAGAGGATTAAACCATCACATTTCACACTCCAAGTGCATGTGAAATATCTGGTGTTTCATGTCCAAGCAGTGTTCTCAGCTAGAGCTTTCCTCCATAAATCTTTAAAGGTTTTACAGTGGTCTGGCTAAACACTGCACTGGTTTATCAATGACAAAGTTCCTCACACAGGGACGTGAGTCAGTCTGCTCAAAGCTGTCTCACTCTGCTCCCACGGACAGGACACCTGCCTGAGCTCTGAGGCCAGGCAGGTGCTCAGCGCTGCCTGCAGGCCCCGAGCCAGGTGGAACCGAGATTTCCACTGCTCGGACATAAAGTCACGGATACACTCTCTGACACAAGCAGTGGCTCTTGCAGTCTGGATGTGGAGAACACAGTCACTGCTGTACTAAAAACCCCTCTAGACCTGCTCTTGTGACACTGACTGGGACAGAACCTTCAAGGTGTGTGCTGTGTGCTGAGCGGAGCCAGGAAGCAGATCATTTATGTGTCATATAAATCTGCCACTACACAACTATTTAAAAAGCAGGAACGTATCCACATTTTAGACCCCAAGCAATGAAAGGAAGAAGCAAAACATTCCAGTATTGTGGTGGGGACATATACAGCACGTGACTGGGACCTTGTTTTCATGCAGTGGAAGTTCAATATTGGCTCCACTGCCATATTGTTGGTTTTTTTTAATGAAAGCTGAGTATCTCTTATAATTTCATGATTCACCAAGTTGAAGATTTAAGAAAAAAAACATTACAGAGGCCATCATCCCCACCCTGGATGATCATTGATATTCTGGCCTTGGTGCAGCCTCTGCATTATGATTCCCCAATATCTCCACCTTTGTAGCTGGTATCTCTTCACTTCAGGACTTGTATTTCTGATTTTCTGTTCTTTATCACCAGACTTTTCTTCAGACCATCTACTGTTTCACACCAACCAGAAAATAACTGCTTGTGAGTACTTTCAAGGTATTAAAATTTGTTTCATTTGTTTTTTAAGTAGTGCAAGCACCTTTCTGATCTGTTTGTCACACTGCAACATGTGTTGCATTAAATAGGTGGGGTTTGCTGCACGCTTTCCAGATGCAGGAGACCAAAGCATCCCTGCTCTGCCTGAACCAAAGTAGAGGTTTCACCTCAGTAAGGGAGAGCAAAGGTTACTTTGGGTTTCATACCTTCAGTGAAAGACAACTCACAACTCTTCCTTTCTGGAAATCAATATAGCTTCTAGAAATGTCAAAATGTTGTTCTGGTCAGCTGAGGATTTAAAAAACAGAGGAGGCCTATTCACATATCTAAAATTATCACTCAGTGACCCTTGGAGGGTCAGGCCTGTGTTTTAAGTGAGTTGCCAAAATCCTCCCTCTATTGCTGAACTTCCTTGATCTATACTTAAATAAAAGGGACTCCTTAATACAAAAACATGCTGGCATGTCACAGGAAAAGCCCCTTTGGCGCTAAGGCTGAGGTGTAAGGTGCTGTGCAACACTGTAAGGGAGTGGTGGTGTGGCTCCTCTAGATTCCCAATAGGAGACCAGCCAGCCCTGCCGCCGCCACTCCCTCCCAAGTGCAGCTCAACATGCATTGCTGACACACTTATTTGCCAGCTATGCCCAGGAGCAGACCTCTGTGTTCTCCAGGATGCCAAGACAGAGATTAGCAGCCCTAATCCCAGTGTAAAAACAGGGCTCATTTTCTCCAGTCTATAAATAATTCCAGTGATAATTCAACCTCTTACTTTAAAAAGAACCAGAACACATGGGTGGGGATGGGGACCCCAAAGCCAAATAAAAACTCACCAGGTAACCTGAAAGCCAGTCATACTCTCAAAGTCACAGTGCTTTTTAGCAAATACATTATTTTTACTGAAGATCACTAAGTATCTAAGAGGCATATCCCAATGTAGGAATGCCCTCATTAACACAACGCTGTTGCTTATGTCACCCCTCTCACAGAACTCTGTTCCTTTCATCTGCACTGAACATACCTTTCTCTCCCAAGGAAAACTGCAAAAATATCTGTATGCTGTTGAAAAACTGATCTGCTGCTACTGAAAGGCTGGCAGTGACCTCAGGAAGGGGACTACTCTTGCAAACACCTTATCAGTGCTTTCCATATGTGACAGGTTGTCCCTTCAGTACAGAAACTGTCATTTTCTTACTGAATAAGAATGCAGCAACATGACTGAGTTGGAACTAATTTGGTTACTGAAACATCATCCTAAAGATTCGCACTCTGGACCGCTCCGAAGTTTTTACTGAACCAATGGCTGTGATACCCATCCAGAACCTGTATGTTCAGTGGGAAAGGTTGTTTTGTTAAATTACCACTGTCGATGCCAAAAATCCAGCTTTGTTCATTTCCATGAGAGACTGATAGAGAATGTCCCTTACCACTTTTGGTCATATTGTACATTTTCATTTGGGAAGCAGAAAAAACAACACACAAGTACCACGTTTTTATTTGCATGAGGGGACTCCCAAAGTGTGAAATCAGTCTGCGTTGGCAAATTCCCTGGTTTGTTTTGTCAATGTCTACAGGGACACTGTACCTGGTCAGTACACTTCAACAGTGGGGAAATGTCCATTTTAAATTTCATTGCTGATGGTTTCCTGTCCAGACCCATCGTTTTACCCCCTTCTTTTCAGTCACCTTCAAACCTCAGCACAGAGTGTATGTGGAGACACACCACTGGAATTCATACTTGTCATCAACACTTTTGATTTCCCAGATAAACAGATTTTTAGGTTAGGTTTGTGAGGGGCTTCTGGAAACCATCCAGTCCAAACCCCCCACCAAGGCAGAGTCACCTCGAGCAGGTGACACAGGAAGCATCCGTGCGATTTTGGAATGTCTGGAGAGAAGGAGACCCCACTCCCCCCTAGGGTTTTCCTTCTGGAAGAACTCCACAGACGCAAAAGGCTCCATAGCCCTGGGCACGCAGAGCCATTTTTACCACGGCGATCGTTACCACACCGTCGCCACACCGCTTTGCTCCCTCCCGAGGGCACGTCCCGCTCCGGCCTGGGTTGGTGGAGCACGACGGGCGCCGTGAGGGCGGCGAGGGGCCGGGCTGAGGGTCCCCCTCCGCGCCTCCCGCCATTTCCCCTCAGGGAGCGCGNCCCGGGGCTGCGGCTGTTCTTTCTTCCTCCTCCTTCTTCCTCCTTCCCCTTCCTCCTGCTTCCTCGTCCTCCCCTTCAGGAGCCGGCGGCGGGCGAGGAGAAGTGGGTGCCGCGGCCGGTATGTGAAGCGGGGCACCCCCTCACCGCCGCTTAGCCTCCGGTTCCTCCCCGGTTCTTCCTGGGGCTCCGCTCGCCATGAAGAAGTTTTCCCGCATGCCCAGGTCCGAGGGCAGCGGCGGCGGCGGCGGGACGGCGTGCGGCGGCTCCGGGAGCGGCGTGGCCCTGGGCAGGGCGCTTGCGGTGGGGCGGTACCAGGTGACCCCCGAGGAGCCGCTTGCCGAAGGTAAGAAGGGGCGGGGGACGGCCGGGCCGGAACCGGACTCTCCCGGCCCTGCGGGGCCGTTCACCGCAGTGAGCCGGTGACGGGACTCTGGGCTGTGCTTCTTCGGCCGCCTCCTGGCCCAGGGGCTGGTTGGGGCGCTCGGAGTTCGCCTGCTCGCTGCCCTGGGTGAGTGAGGGGGGTTGAGGTGTTACTGGCGCCTCTGTCAGCCTGCGTCTTTTGCTTTTGCTGCCTACTCCGAAGGGGAAAAAAAAACAACAACCCGACAAAATAAAACTACTGGTCTTCCTTGGTGTAAGGCAGCAGATTGGTGTCACGGTCGCGAGTGAAGGTGCAGTGCTGGCAGGTTGTGCTGTAGAGCCTCCCCTCGCTGCAGGGTGCTCGACTTGTACTTCTTGTGGTGCACTTGCACTTTGTTTCGTCGGACTTGCCCTGGGACCGAAGGAAGAGTGGTGTGAATTTTTGTAGCCGTAGTATTGGCTGGACTTTCTCAGCCGTCCTGCTTCACTGGGTGCTGGCATGGGACACCACCATAACAGCCATTTTTGAGTTTTGCTTCGTGTGTGGGAAACTGTGTAGTGTTCATTTCCCGGAGCTGGTAATTGATGTGATGGGTAAAGCGTAATTCACTTCCCAGGTCACTGAGCTCAGAGCTTGTCTTGTATATTTCATAGTTCCTGAATATTTACAACACACTGCATTGGATGTTGTGGGTACAGTAATTAATCTCTGTCACTTTCCTCTGTGTGTTGCTTAGACTGCGCTTAAGTATATTTATACATAAATATACTAGTAAACTTTGAATGATCATGTGCATTTCTTGGTGGAGATTTAAGATGTGGCTTTAACAAGTGCATGCAGATGATATTACTATTTGGAATGGGAACATATAAGTGGCATTTATGTTTTCATTGCTGTCTAGAAATGATTTTCATAGAAAAGTGGATTTGGTACTCAATATTTACAATGCAGTATTTTGTATTTGGGGTATGAAGATGGTGTTAGGGGCATACCTAGTTGCCTGAAATCTGGCTAGTCCTTGCTGGGAACTACTTCCAAGTCATTATAGTCTGATAGAAGGTCATTTCTTGGCAGGGCTGTGGCAAGATAGAGACATTTTTTGAAAAAAGATTATAGGCTCTTGAACAAATTGAAGCGGTAACACAGAAAATGTATGTAGTGGAAAGGAGAGAAATTGCATAGTGGTTTGTTTAGTGTAGCACAACATTTAAAGTTTTCTCATAATGTTCTGTGTTCAGAGTTACTACAGATGATGGGGTTTTTTTCCTTTCTGTAGCTGGCAGAAGCAAATTGATAGCCCTTAAGGGCTTGGGGGCAGGGAAAGTCCAAATTTTAACATGTGACTGTTGTGTGAATTAACTTCCGACTTTCGAGTCTGAAAGATATTTTCTACCGCTTTTTTTCCTTCAGCTTTTATGAATATGGATGCTCAGGATGAGACCTGATAAGGGTTGGGGCAGTGCAAATCTGCCACAACTTGAGAAAAGTCTCCAAGCCCGCCATGGAGAGGGTCAGTAGGGAGGATCCAAGGGGCCTGGAGGATAGGAAAGTAACAGGTGGCACAAGTGCAGGGTTGGGGAGGCGGGGCCGATCTCTCACGGTTCCTCTGGCTGTCGGCGAGCAGCTGGGCTGTAACAGGATGTGGATGTGTCGCAGGTGTGTGCCCCGCGCTGCCGGGGGGGAAAGGGCGCTGTGATTGAATGTCCGAGTAGCACTTGGGTGCTCCTAACCGGCACAAGGGTTTGTGGATCAAGAGAGGTATTTATCCAGGAATAACTTGTTGACAATCAATCCCTTGCCTCAGTAACAATTAATAGTAAGAATTGTATGTTACTGCTGTTACATGAGTCATATTGCTACCTGTAATTACGTTACAAATCCCCTGCTTAATAATCTTCCTCTTGGGAGGGGAGAGGAGGAAACCTGCTTTTTTCCTATCCTCTCTGCACAAGGCATTTTTTTTTCTTTCAGTCTCTGAAATCCAGTTTAACTGAGGCTCATAAACTTGTCAGGTAGTTCCTATTACTGAGTGCTGATGGAATAGCATTTAAGATGCTTATATCCATGTTAGAGCTTCTGTTATGAAGCATAAATGATGGATTAAGTTAACGAATCTAAAGAAGTTAACAAATCTGTTTAGGAGGAGATATACAGTCTTCTGTTAGCAGTGGTGCGGTATATTGTATTTTTATTAGCTGTTAGAATTAATAGCATTATATGTCTGTTTTATGCCGTTTAACCCCCACCCTCTTCCCAGGTTTTGCTCTGAGTAGTCTTAGGAAGGCGGCTCCTGGTAACCAGAGGACTGGCAAGTAGTGATACCGAAAAACTTGTAATGACCGTCCTGGGCTGCAGTGATGGATCTTTGGGTAGATTTCCCGTGTTGATACAGGTGTTACAGCCCTCAAGATGCTTTTCTGCAGTCTTTGGCAAAATGGTTTTATTGCAGTGCTCTAAAGGCAGAAGTGTGGAGCATTATAATCCAGTTTTTTTGAATAAAGTATAATGCTATCTAAAGGACATGCATCCTTTGGACTCAAGAAAGTGTAAAATTGAAGGGCTGTAGTTACTAGGCTGTTAGATGGTTTCTTTAGTTCTAAACACACCTATTCAGTGGTGACTTCCTGGCCTCCATAACCTAGTGATCAGTATAGTATGTTGTTGAATGGCGGTATGTGTTTTTACTTTTTCTCAGAGATGGGGGAAAAACCAGTTAAATTGATTTAAGGCTTGATGTAGAAAATGAATGCTTGTCCATTTTGAGGGCAAGGTAGAAATATGTGGAATAAATGATTGATACAGAGTGAAGGCCTTGTCTTTGTATCCTTTTGTTGAACCCCAAAGTATTTGCAACGCAGCTGAAGTTTGGAAAGTGAAATCTAATAAAAATATGGGGAGTTCTCTATTGAAAGTTACACGTGGTGCATGAGGAACTCCAGTATTAAAAAATAATTTACAGTTCAGAAATTGCAGCAAACTGGAAGTGGCCAGGTATGATGCTTTTAAATTTATCTCAAATGTCAATGCAGAACAGTTTATGTTGTGAAGAGTGAAAAGGAAAGTGAAAATCAGCAAGTTTGCAGAATATTGTTGTCTTACATGGGGAGGAAATAAAAAGTTGTGGCTTGACCTAGTGATACTGTTTACTCAGTTGTTTGCCCTGACTTGGATTTCAGGAAGTCCTTTTTTCTTAAGAACTGCAGTAAAAGTGATTTTTCTACCTACTGTAAAGGTAGGCATTGAAAGATGTTCATTTGTCTTACTGTCTTGAATGCTCGGCAGGGCTTGAGATGTTTAAACTGAATAAATAAACAAAGATGTTGCCAGGTTCTAAGTTGTCTTTGTGCCACGAGCAGACCAAAGAGGTTATGCTATATGTTGTAATTGAGTATATGGGTATGTTTTTAACAAGTGCAGATGAAGCAAGACAGAGACAATTACAGCTGTTTAAAAACAAGGGCAGTAGACTCTCCAGCTTCCTTCTCAAACTCTACTGGCTTGGTTTGGAAGCTGATTTGTGGACAGGGAAAGACAGTCGTCATCTGCTTTTTGTTTTCATTCAGAATTGGTTGATGGAGGCGGGGGGGCGGGGCGTATGCTGTTGCATTTTACAGAAATGAAACAGTGCTGTGTAGTGTTCCCAGTTCATGTTCTTGCCAGCAGTGCATTGCTGAGGAGTGTGGAGGTGAGATGCCAGGCACCTGGAAGAAGTGGACAGTTTTGGGTGCCCCTTTGCTCCCAGAGGTACCCAGAGGCCATGTAAAGTAGCTCTTCAGCTCTGGACGGCAAAGAGTGAACGTGGCATGTTACTGCTCTCTCCTTTGCCCTGCTATATGCGGAAAGAAGCTGTGTGATAGTGGGTACACTGGTTTTTTTTGTCATCCTGGCTGATAAAGCAGTGAGGCCGGAGCTGTGTGTTGCTAGGCCTCTGCTGCTGTAGCTTAGGAGGCTGTAGCTATTCTACCTGACCTTGTGTCTAGGACTAGAGGGGCAGGGAAAAAGCCACTCAAGTGGTGTAAAGTTCGTTAGTTAGGTGCTTCATTAAGTACTTCTAAGTTCATTAGTTCATGTTTGTATAATAGACTGTTTGCTTTGTTTAGTAAATATGGTGGTTAAAGCATAGTTTTCTGTGAAAAGGGGTCTCTCAATAGGGAGAAAAAGTGAAAAAAGCTTGATAAAAATGGAAATGGCATGCTCTTTTATCATTTTTCTTACAATGCAACCTCTTGGAGTCATTACTGGCGAACCAGTTGTAAAGCCCCAGCCCACCTGGCAGGTTTAGGGGAAGGTAGTTTGATTCCTTCTGGGTGGTATGTGGAGAAACAACAAAGTTCTCAGGAGGTTCAATGACAAACTGTTCATTAACCCACAGAGGGTCAGTGGCTTTCTCCCCATTTACCCTCTCTGGGGGTCAGCTTGACTTTCTCCTGGAAAAAAACCTTTCAGCAGATGTGGGTTACCACAGGCTGTGGGTCAGTCACTGCCATTTTGAGT
>VZTZ01037514.1:421627-431857 GCA_013400955.1 Drymodes brunneopygia | reverse complement strand
GGGGGGGGGGGGGGGGGGCAGTCAGTGCCCCTTTGGATAAGGACATGGGTCAGTCAGTGCCATTTTGGGGCAAGGAGGGGGTCAGTCAGTGCCATTTTGAGTAAGGCTATGGGTCAGTCACTGCCATTTTGGGTAAGGGAGGGGGTCAGTCAGTGCCATTTTAGGTAAGGAAGGGGGTCAGTCACTGCCATTATCATCTGGACCAAAGGCTGACAGAGCCTCAAGGGCACAGGAGAGGAGCAGTGGCTGCCCTACCTTTGCAGAGCTCACCCTGTTACTCCACGCACTTCCAACCTGGTTATTTTGAGCCAGTCTATAGCTTGCTAC
This sequence comes from Drymodes brunneopygia, assembly GCA_013400955.1. Taxonomy (NCBI): domain Eukaryota; kingdom Metazoa; phylum Chordata; class Aves; order Passeriformes; family Petroicidae; genus Drymodes; species Drymodes brunneopygia. The sequence goes on along the minus strand of VZTZ01037514.1, from coordinate 431,530 downwards.
ACCAGTCAACCATTCCTCCAGTGTCTTACACCAGTGAAGGAATGAGCTTTTGTGAGCTCTGCTGTCCTACTTTAGTTGTGTGTAGTCTTTGAAGTACTTGATAACTCTTATGATTTGGTTTGCCTCTTACATTCATACTGTTCTAGTCGAGGCCTAAGGAAAAAGTCACCTTAATGGAGAGGTGACTCTCCATTAGTCAGTGGAGAGGTCCTGTTTTGTGAGCTCTTGTGCTGTGCGTTTGTAGATGTGCTGTTTATTTAAGGTCTTCCAAGCCTCTCTTGAAATTAGGGTAGTCTTGAAAGTTCTGTTGTGTTTTTTGTTTTTTCTACCTTATATCTCAGCAATCACTGAGTTCAGTTTGTAATCCAAATAAACAAACTTTGTGTTGTGCATAAGGATCTCTTTGCTTTTGTTAACCCCCACTTTAATTAACCTCTCAAACCATCATTTTTGGTCCCCAGAGCTAGGCATGGTGACGATTTGCAGCTTCAGCAGCTGCTGTAAATTTGGAAGCAGGCTGCTGTATAGCCGACCCTACTTCATCTCCTGTCAAGTTGGGGCTTTGTTCTGGAGAGGCAAATAGAGACAGGTGCCATTGTAATGGATCTGTGAACTTTAGTACTTCCAAGTGTGTCCACGTGGTGTGGCCCCAGTTTTTAACTCTGGGATGCCTTATTTCTGTGGCAGGCAGAAATATTTTGTTATGAATACAGCTAGTGCAGGGTTACTTCTGTTGTGACTGTGGTGTGCTAGTCCTCTCTGTGAGACAAGGTGACATATACTGTACTAGTCTTCATTAATTTGGTTATTGCATGTGACTTGCTGCTCTGCGGAAGCTGCAGTTTTATTTTCAGTTGTAATCTTAGTTCAGTTGGTAAGGTGGATTACGAACTGGAAGGCTGTCCAGAAAGCTAGCTTGTGGAATTTGAGTTGGGTTTGGTCATGTCGATTTTTTCCAGAGTGTAACATTTCTGCATCTGTTTGCACATGACTGTAAAGGTCAAGCCTGTTACTCTGTCTCAAACGGTTTTGCTTTGCTAATATTGGAGTAGCAGATAAAGTTTTTTCCAGTTCAAGATATGAGGGAGAAAAAGCAAAGTCAGTACTTGAAACTGTCTTTTGTTTTGGCTAAAAATATAATACAATGCACGTGAAGCTCTTCAACACTCCTTGAAATAGTCACAGCTGCCTTACATCAAGTGTGTCTGCAGACTGGCAGGTGCTGAGATCCTAGACCAGCTTTTGTTTTCTGGGTGGTGAAAGATAGGGAGCCTGTGCTGTCCGTGGTGGGGATTTTCGTGGGACTTCCTGAGCCTCATGAGGGCAGCTCACAGTGTGAAAAAAAGAACGTTGTTTGGCTAGCACAGCACGGAGCTGCGTTCTGTGTAATGAGCAGGCAAACCAAAAGCAGTGTGGGGATGTGTATGTGATCCTTGTCTTACACCAACATGCAGGTAAATGTCTATTTTCATGTAATGTAGCACACAGAATGAAAGCTCCTACTCAGCTGAGTCAGTATCTGGTGTGCTGACCACTGTGATGGCACTTGGGCACAACAGTTGCTCTTGCTGCGCTCTCCAGAGCTCCCATGTGCCTCTGGGACGTGGGTGGAGAAACAAACAGGTTGGGAAACATCTGTAGGCTGACAAAGGCATCTATTGTACAGCTAGGGCCAAGTTCAGCTCTTAGGACACGTGATCTAATGCTCTTTGATTATCCAGTTATTAGTCCTTGCGTGCCCTGCAGACATGCAGGACTCCTTCCTGCATCATGTGGATCTGGACGGGTCATGTTACACCTCTGTTAACTGCACAGTTATGTTCTTTTTGGAGGATGTTATCCCTTTAATTTTTGTGTGGTCAGAAGTCGTTAAATAAAGAGGAAGTACTTGGGAATTTAATAATTCTGAGCTAAGTTTTCAGGCTAGTGGCCAAGAGTCAGATGGTTACAGGAGAAGGAACTTGATTTCTAGTAGTATTGCATTAATACCACACACAAACTCAAGCCATCTTTCCTTTACCAAATTTTGAGGAAAGACAGATGTGCCAGTGCATGTGCCATCTACTTGCCTTTTTCCTTGCAGATGCATTTTGGTAAAGTATGCTAATGTTACAGTAGTGGTAAGGGGAGGGTATGTGTGCAGGTGTTTTGCAGGAGAAAGCTCTTGGACACCCTCACAGGATAAAGCAGCATGGAAGAATGGAGGTTATGTTACCTGTGTCTGAGAAGGACCTGGTATAGCTTTAAAAGAACCTGTGCAGGATCTTAAAGGTTTTTTTGGGGTACTTTACTGGTTTAACTGAAAATTTATCTTTTCTTTTTTATTAAATCTCTGTGTTTTGCATGTCAGCATGGAAAAGAAAAATGGTTGGATAAAAGCAGTAGAATTCCTTTTCAGACATACATTAACTAGGAACCAGTAACTGTGGGAAGAGGGATGTGTTTCTCTGGGCTGTTGTTAGTGTAGTAGCAGAGCTGTCAGTCAGCAACCTGTATGTTACCCACAGGGAAAGATTCCCCCAGTGGTTCTGTGCATGGAGAGCTGAAGTTAACACCAGGGGTGGGGCTCAGTGTCTAGAGAGCAGCACAGTCACAGCCCACTTGGCTTTTGCAGCAGGGAAGAATGAGCACGTCGTATTGCATAAGCATGTTAACTGTGTGAGCTCAGCTGCCTTTCCAGCTGTAGATGTTGGTGTGCTCTGTAGATGTGCACACGTGCCCTTTGAGTGTCTCACTTGCAGCTGTGCTTCAGAGGGGAGGTGTTGGAGGTGCTCAGTTAGGTTGTGCCACTTGTCTCTGGCATAGCTTTGGTTTACAGTGTTTTGTTTGTCTTCATTCTCCTAATTCCTTAACCTTGTGCTTTATTTTCCTTGCTGTTGTAGCTATTTTTTGCCTCTGTAATATTCTAGCTAAGCAGGCTGCCACAGTTGCAGGAATTGGTGTTTGTAAGCTGAGCTGTTAACTGACACTACGAATGCTTTGTGCCTGCCAAAAGGCAGAGTGTGAGAGTTGGGTGACAGCCTGGGGGTTTACCCAGAACACAGGTAGGGTCAGTCACTCGCCTGATTGTAACTTGATTGCTGTCCGTTTCCTAAGAAACTGTTAGACTTGCAAGCATCTATTACAAAGTAGAAGGTTTTCCTCATTTGTGTTCAAAGGCTCAGTTTAAAAACTGTTAAATGTGCTGGATGAGCAGCTGCTTTCCTGATGTGTTTGTTAGTTGTGTTAGTATGTGTTGATGTGCCTGTTAGTGCTGCCCGGAGCTGGCAGTCTGAGGTGGTTTGCAGGTCCCACTGGCACAGGTCACATCACCTCTGCTCTGCTGTCACACTGCCACAGATACGGCTTGTCCTGTGGGGTCTCCTCCAGTGGATGGAGACGTGCAGCCATTGCGAAACCCTGCTCTCCTCCAAGGAGTGGCTCTGTGTTTCTTTGCATCATTGTCTAGCTGCTGACAAGAAGGGAACATGAATTCCTCTTCTCCTGCTTTCCTGGTTGTCTTGGGCATGGATTTCAGTCTCTTGGAGTGTTTATCTCCTGGTTAAGAAGGTAGGAACCTTTACCTTAGTCTCCACATTCACATGTTCCTTGCTCATGCTTGTCTAGGTTGGTTACTTTTTTGTAGTTCCAGTGGGATGTCTTGGATATGAGTGGGTTCATCTTTGAAATTGCATCTCTGAACCGAGGCAAGGTGGAGGAAAACAGGGAAGTGAAGGTTGCCAACTGGAAATAAAAAAATCCAGCTTTGATCCTAGGGGACTGTCTTAATGAAATAGGGAATACCTCTTTGGGTTTGATAACAGAAAACATGTTGCTTTGTCCTTGAGCATCAGGAATCCAGGTGTTAAAGCATTCTTGGCTAGTGGAACTGAAAATTGACAGACTGGGGGTATGCTTCTTGTGAAGGTAGAAGAGTCTTCCCTTAGCCTTTCTGCTCATTAACTCTGCTTTGCTTCTGAGGCTAGTGGTGAAAGTACTGAAGAAATGATTATAGAGACTCAAGTGAGGGTGAACACCTCTGAGAAGTCTTTATCTTGCTCCTCAAGAGGTCTCAAAGCTGGTATTGCTGTGAAGAGCATCACATGGCTCTTGGGAGAGTAATTACTCCACAAGTGGAGAAACAAGGATGAAGGGATTTGCCCTTGAGTCATGCGAGTCTATACAAGAGATACAGGTGGAGTTTGGAGCATCCTGGCTCTGTGATGGGTTCGTCCTCATCCCTTCTGTAACATGCTGTGCCTTAATTGCCACACACAAAACTAAGATAGGAATTCTGATGTTACAGGGCTTGAGGAGATCTTATTCAGAGTCATGTATATGTTGGGCTTCCTTCCAAGCTTGCACATTATTTTAATGGATGAATTTGTTCCTGTGGTGCCTAGAAACTTCAACAGGCAAGTCTCTGCCAATTATGTACCAAAACATTGGAATGGTCCAATTCCTGGTTTATTTCAGTTGAACTGACTCATCTTTTAAAATTTGTTACTCAGGCTGTGATTTTTATCTGTGCGTCTTGTCTTTCAGTAGCAGTTGTAATGAGTAATTGTTGCAGTGTTTTGCCTCTTAAGAAACAAAAAATCACTTTGGAAGTCAGTGATTAATATGACATTTTCTTATGTTCCTTTGCAATTCCTGCAGGTTGAAAAACTGAATGTGGTTTTATTTTAAAAAATTGTTGCTAAACCAGTTTTTTCTTGTTCTGGATAATTAACTTGCATATAACTATGAAAGTGGTGCAGAGCAAATAGATCATTAAAGAATGTAAGGCACTAAATTCTACTCTGCTGACATGTATGTATAAGAACCTGACCTGAATACATGTGTGTTCATGAGACTAGAATAGGAAGAGTGAATAAAATTTAGTGTGTCAGCTTTAGGCATGGGATCAGTTCTGGTTTGTGCAGGATGTGCAGGAAAGTAAACTGTTTGGAGAAAAGTAAATTAAATAATTGCATCCTCTGAGCCTTGCTGTCTCTCCACAGAGCTCACTAGCACAGTCTGTGTCTATAGAGCTGAAACCTTCAATTTGAGGTGAGTTTAGATGGATTATCACTAGGCTCTTACTTAATGAGAACTTGTGGAAGCAGCAAGAGGAGTATTTGGTCCCAGAAGGAGCTATCCAGAGGCTTCTTAGGCAGTCTGAAGATAGACAAGCGAGTTTATGTTGTTCTGGCAACTCAAAAGGAAGCAGTGTGCTGCATCTTACGTGGTTTAGTCTTGTAGTCTTCAAGTTCATTCAGTCTTTCTGTGACTTTACAGTATTATCCTCCCAGCTTTGTGCTTTCTTCAAATATTTGATTTCTCCATTAAACATTTTATACCTTTCTTATGACTTGCTTTTTTTTTGAACTGCATTTTTAAGAGGAGGCTTTTGCTCAAGGGCATCTTTGATTTTAGATGGCAGTTGGGTCCTAACAATTTCGTTTTCTGAGACTTGCCCAAACCCACAAGTTTCCACATCAGTCCATTTAATAAATAGCTGCCTTGTTCTGAGTTACCACTGTTGACTGGCTTCTTGAAACACAGGAGGTGTATGAGAGGTAATTAATGATTCTGATAATCTTGATTCTGAACTGGAATCCTGTTGCCATTGCAGCATAGCTTGTTTATTTAAAATGATGAAGCTGCTTAGACTGTTATGAAATTTCAGTGTATCTTTTAAAATTGTCAAATGTTACAGTGTGAAGTTTGGAATCTCGAGCACAGAAGTGCTGCAAAGTCTTGAGAGATGCTTAATATGCAGTTTGAAGTATTCAAATGTATTCAGCATGTACCAGATAGAAGTTCAAGAACTACCTGTCCCCTTGCAGGTGCCAAGGAAGTCTTATTGCCTAAAATGGCTCGTAATTCTATTTATTGGTGTAAGCAGGTCGAATCTCAGATATTGTGCTCCTAAAGTTTACTGGTTCCCTGTTGTTCTTATGCCTGGTAAGTCTGTATCTCAGCATACTCCTTTGGTATACCAGAGTTTAAACATACACCAGTATTTGCAGACAGCTAAGGACTATGAGGTAACATAATGAAAATCCATCTTAATTATTCATATTGGGTGTTTTAGCACTAATTCCAGCGAGCCAGTCTAATTCTAGTCATGCTCCTGGATGAAATGGTCAGTGAGTTGTGCTCAGATGGGAAGCTGAGTGAGACTGCAGGCTCTTCCTAGCAGGGAAGAGATGGGCTTCATCTTACTAATTTATGTGTGTAAGATGCCTTAGAAAAGGAGGAAACTGGCGAACCTTTCTGTGCCATCTGCCTGAAGTCTGAAGTGTCGCTGGCGTTGCAGACGGCTCGGTTTGTGTCTGCACGGCCTGGTGGCTCTTGTCTTTGTGTGGCAGCCAGAGGTGGCATCGCTCCAGGATGCCATGAAGCAGCCGCTGGGCTGAAGCCGGGCACTGTGTGTGGGGCCTTGTTCCCGTGCCACGGCAGCCCGGGGCACTCAGCACACAGTCAGTCGTGGGGGAGGTTACAGAGCCCTGCTCTGCTTTGCATTTCTGGCCTTTCACACTGAAATCACACTTAGAGCAGTGATTTCAAGCAAAATCAAAGGCCAACTAGAGAGCAAGTAAGAGTTTGGTAAAGAAAAGGTGTTTGTTTTCTCAACTGGTTGGTAACTGTATGGTATGACAATTGAGTTCAGTTCCAAAAAAGTCATCCATATTGGCTATATAAAATCTACCTACTGATTTAACTAATTTGTAACTGTATTTGATTTTTTGATTATACTGGACCTAAAATCAAGCTTTATTAAAAAAAAGTAGTGAATGACATTTGAAATCCGTCTATAAAACAAAACTAATGCATGCTCCTAACTGCACCATTGTAGAATGGCGAATTCCGTGTTTGTCGAGCCTATATGCACAGATCATGTCATTGTTGTGGTTTTCCAGCTCACTCTGTTTTCGGGTCAGACCAAACTACAGCTGGAGCTGAGTTCAGTGAACAAAGACACGCTATGGGGAAGATGTGCAAAAGCTAAAACTGCTGTTCAAAGTTTTTAGATTTTGGGATTTTTTTGGTAAACTGTGCTAGTGGATGCTCATTGTTGGTGTCTTATCAATGTCTTGGGTAAGGTGGAAAGCTTTCTCGTGAAAAGCACATATGAGTAAGTAGAGCTTAACATTAATTTCTACAGTCAATAAATTGAACTGTTGGTGATCTGCTGGTCGTGTTCTGTGGTCCTTTCCTGACAGACAGGAAGAAAGTATTACTTGACTTAAATACAAGCTTCTGTCAAATACAGTTGTAGAGGTAAATGCATTAGGTTAATTTTTTCCAGTGAACAGCAAGAGGTGGTGATGATATAATACATGAAAGTAGTACAGTGGTTGTGACTAACTCTCAAGCAGCTTGATTGAAGATGGAAATATGGGAGAGGTTTTTGGTCTTTTTCCAGCCAGAGTATGAGAAGGCACCAGCTTTACCCTAAGAAATAAAGTGTTTTGTCTTGGGTGCATAAGATGTATTCCTTGCAGGGTGTATCAAATGTTTGGGTTCTTTAGTTTTGTTTATATTTTTGTTTTTAAAGCATGCATTAAATCAGCTTTTTAATCAATTTGTTTTCATCTTCCTTAAACTTAGATTACTGCAGGAATTGCAAGTGTGTTAGGATATTTATCTGCATAAGGAAATGGGTGGTTTTTTTTTCTCTAGCAGCCAAGTGGCCAAGGCTGTCAGGCAGAAGATGCCTTGGAAGCAGTAGTCAAACATGGCTTGCAAGTCACCTGGACACTGAGAAGCAGGCAGGGTGATGATGGGCTGTGCTGCAGGTCACAGAGCTATGTTCTTTTGCTGCTCACTAGGCCAGATCTTAAGCACCTCAGGTTTGGCCTGTGGGTGTGTCCGGTGCATGGGTGTTGATAAATACAGAAACTTTTCACAAAAGTTTATAGCAGACCTTAATTCACCTTTCCCAGCTCATTCAGTAGCTTAAGTGTCTCGGATGCTCCAGGCAGTCTCTGGTGCTTCTGTCAGAGCTTTTTTGTGAGGCTGGCCTAGAGCTGATGCTGGGAGAGCTGGAATCTGAGCACACCTGCCTGTGGCAGGGTAACAGTGCCATTAGCAGAGATGTGCGTGGCAGGCCTGCCTGCTGTGGCTGCACGGTGATGGCCTGCTAGGATGTGATTCACAGCTGCTGTTTTCCCAGTGCTGCCATAGGAGCGGATGCCGACTTGAGAAAAACAGTGTTACTTGTTTAAACTAGCCCTGATAGGCAGCTTGTTACATGGTGGGAATTTGTGTGGGCAGTGGGAAAGGGAGCAGTGGTATGTCCCTTGGAATGCATTGTCTGCCTGCTTAAAATAAAGTGGAGAAATACTGAACTCTGAAATGTGTGTGTAGAAATGGAGTATTTTAGAAGTAGGGAGCTATTTCTGTTCTTGGTTTGGGGAATGCTGCGCTCTTGAGCTTGGGAGCAACATCTGTCAAATGTTCTTCTGGATGGAGCTGTGTCTCAGAGCCTTGTGTTCGTGACTGAGGCTTGTGTGGTAAGCTTCACTGAAAATATCTGTGCACATGTGCATGCACACAACAACACAGATGTAAATATACAGCAAGGTGGATGTGTATGTATGATCAGTGTTAGTTAATGCTGCCTTTATTCTGCAGGAAGGCTGCTTTCCAGGCAGTGAGCTCACACAGGTTATATGGCTTGGCCTGGCAGCCACACAGTGGGGCTGGGGTACAGGTGGTGTATGGCACCTTCCCGGGGTCTGGAATGCTTGGGGCCTGCAGTGACTGGGGCATTGCAGCAGTGGTGTTGGAGTGAGCAGAGTGTGGCAGTGTCCTGGGATGGTGAACACTGGATGCTCCTCAGCCCACATTCTGGAAGCTGGAAGGCATGAGGTACCCACCAGCTGCTGCAGGAATTCGTGTTGCACTGCTGGAAAAGAGGCCTTTAGTAATAGGACGTTCCCTTGTCTTCTCATGCAGAGGTGCTTCAGGAATGGGATGACAGAACCATGGCTTCCTTCTCTGGTGGAACTTGTGAGGAAAACTAAATGTTTCATCATAAATTTTTCATGAGGCTTGAAAAAGACATTGTAAGTTTCTATTAAAGGATACTCCCTCAACAATCATGTGATGTTTGGAATCTGATGAGAAATTAAAATGTTTGAATTTTGTACATTTTAGAAGGTTTTGCTGTCAAAAACAGATAGCTTCTTATCTTCAAAAACCAAATCAGTATTTTCTACACAAAGCTCTGGTACTTCTTGTGTATATTTTTAGTCTGCCATTCCTAAATGTGCCTGCAATACAGCATCTGTGCTGACTGACAGAAGGCGGTGCCTCTTGGGGGGAGGACTGCTGTCCTTGTGGGGAGATGGGGAGGTTCTGGGAATTTGTACAAGTGAAGTTATCCCCATAGGATGCCAATGGATGTGCAGAGTCCTAGACGTAGCAGCACAGCACAAGGGAAATGGAGCAGCAGGATGAAAGAGGGGCCTCTGTGACACCGTAGCAGCGTATGAGGGTTGTGGAAGGGCTCTTGAGAAGCCGGAATGCCAGTGTGTATTATACACGACATCAAGGTGGGATCAAAACTGAGCTGCAGGAAGCAGCTCTTGGCGCGGGTTTGCCTGCAGCTGTGGCGGAAAGGAGCTGATTCCAAATTCCTGGTAAAATAGCACATGGGTATGTTGTTTGGTGCTAGTTGATAAAGGGCCTTTGCCAGTGCTCCATACACAAGTGGATGGGATATGAAGAGCTGTTTTTCTTGAGGCTGTGCTTTTTTTTGTGGTGGAGGACTAGTTCTTTTTGGAGTTTCTTCTTCATGTTCTTAGCTTTTGGACACTGGTTTCTTTTGTGTCTGAGTACTATGTAAGCTATTGGGGTCAGAGTTGGGGCGGGGGCTGTTTGGGATTTTTTTCTTCGGGTTTTTTTTTTTTGTTGTCTCCTCCCCGCCCC